>CM028353.1:27064295-27340411 GCA_016618105.1 Dendrobium huoshanense | reverse complement strand
TCGCTTCAGTTTTCAACTCTCCTATCTCTAGAAGAAGTGTGATTGAACCTAAAAGCCTTCTCGCCTTTTTCATTGAACCCACGAAGCACTAACTGGTCGGTTGAGAGCTTGCTAGTATCAATTCTAAGGTATGCAGAGAGTCTTTATGTTCATCACGTTGACCGATGCACCCGGCACGATCAACAAGAACTCTTGATAATTTGAACTTTCCCACATTTACAGTGATGTAAAGTGGGCGATTGTGGTCGGCAGTTCCAAGGAGTAGATCTTCATCGGAGAAGGTTACTCCTGGAATTTCTTTGAAGTACAAAGCTTCATCCTCAGAAGTTGAAGCGAGTTGAGCTAAGCAAATCTCAGGGTCGAGAAGTGCTTTAATTAAAGTCTCCCTCATCTCTTTTGAAAGGATGAGGGCGTCGTAGATGCTCAACTTAGCAGGCAACTTTCTAAGGTGAGCTAAGACATTGTAATCAACACTTGGAACATTAACATCAGGACCCGGTGGATTTGAAAGAGAGTTTGATTGTTGAGTAGAGACTTGAATCGGATCAGTGGAAACAACTTGTTTTCCCTTTTCCTGTGGGGGAAGCCTAGGGGGTAAAACCTTGCCACCACGTAGTTGTACTTGCACGACTTCATCGGAAGGACAATCTACGGGGAGGTCTACGCTCTCCTTAGGCGGTTGATTGTCATTTTCTGAATGGGAATCAGAATCGGAAAAGTCTATCACAACGGGACTCCCTTGGAAATTAATTTCAGGGGTATCACCATCGGATACGACATTAGATTCATCTTCCACTTGAAGGGTCAAATCTGGAGAGCTGAGTTTTTGAACTTCTTGATTATCCCCAGCTGACTCCGGGTTATTTTCAACAGAAGAATCATTTAAAATTTCATTCTCAACATTTATCATCAAAATATTCGCAGAAGGATCTTTCTTTTTATTCAATTTTTGACCCTTTGCCTTTGATGGGGCAAAGTAAAAGTCATATAACTTAAGTGGGGCTAGTGGCTTTGAACCACCATCCACCACTTGTACAGATCTCTCATCAACAAATTTCCTCTCTACAAAATGTTCACTCTTTTTATTTAATACAGTAGTTCCTACAACTACTGGAGAGGAAATCGTCCCAACATCCTCCTGCGATGCCTCCAGCTCAACCTCCCAGATCGGGCCCTGGGCTCTCGTCGGTAACTGTTGAGAAAGACGAAAAGATTGGTTAATCGACTTTTTAAATGCCCGGGATAGTGCTATATCCCAACCATCTTCAATGGACAAAGAAAGATTAGGAATTTTACCTGAAATTGATTTGACAGATCCCTGGTCCGGATTAACCAAGTACTCATTTGGAATTATGATGTTACCTTGACGGAAATTTTTCTCGAGCCAGTCCTTAAAGACTATACAGTCTTCGATTGTGTGGCCTAACATGCGATGGTAGGGGCAAAAGGTCGGATCGTCCTTTTTATTTGCCTCTTCCGGCTTTCTGGCCTCCGGCAATCGAAAGTCTGGTTTCTTTAGAAGGCTCCTAAAAATTTTCTTAACCGACTCCCTTTTGAATGGATACGAACGAGCCAATCTCTCTTCAAAAGTGGGTCGGTAGTACTCTCTGGTGGGTTGAGAAGTTACCTGAAACGGTTGAGGTTTCTGAGTTTGTTGAACAGCAGAGTTACTTGATTGAACATTGACCGGCTTCTTTCCCTTGTCGACTGCTGAAACCGTTGCTGTCTTTTTCTCAAAGGACTTCAACGGTTTACTAACCTTTTTGTCTTCAGTAGAATCCTTCAAGAATGGCATTTTGGGAGCCTCTTCTTGTAGATTACTAGCTTTGTTAAGAAGCCTTTCAAAGGTTTTAATTGTGAACCCCTTCAACAGAAAAGCGATAGGCCCGTGGATGTTCTTTAGAAGAATTTCCACTGCATGTTGCTTGCAGTTGGGGTTCACACTTCATCGAGAGGTTTCGCCACCTCAAGATGTAGTCGACTAAAGACTCGCCCGATTTTTGCTTTTCGATGACGAGATCACCAACGGTTACACGTTGTTGAGCTCCTGAGAATCTCTTTAAAAAGAGACCCTCGAGCTCTGTGAAAGTTTTTACAGAACCGTTCGGTAGATCTGCGTACCACTCAAAAGCAATACCGGACAAACTACTCACAAACTGACGAAAGAGTAAAGCATCCGACCCTCCTGCATTGCAACAGCTTGCTCGGAAGTGGGCCAGATGCTGTCTTGGGTTTTCTAAGCCGCTAAAAATTTGAAAGAAGGTGGCACAAAACCCTTAGGATAAGGAACCAAATCATATTCCTCGGGGTAGGGTCTACCCTTTGGAATAGATACAGTTCCTTGTGAATGGGCTAAGGCCTCCCTTACCTGGGTTTCAATCATCTGGCGAATATCTTTCTCTGGTGGAGGGGCGACTTCTGAAATCTTGAAACTAGAATCAGCCTTCCTGCTGTGCTCGCCCGTTGTAAGTACTGTGGGCTGCAACTGCTCGGGTTTAGACTGCTGTGCCTGGAACATCTGATTCTGCATTTGTTCTACTTTTAGCATCATCTCTTCGACTTTCCTTTCCAGGCTCTTGATGTAATCATCTTTATCTCTTAGCTTAACAGAGGTGTCGGAATCTGAATCAACTGCTGCTGACTCTTCTTCTTTATCGGAGCGGTGTTTAGAAGGCTCAGCATCTTTAGTTGATGCTCGAGTCTCAACCATGTGGACATCCGCTATCGGTTCTTCCTCAACTAACAGATCATCTTCATCCGGATTGAACTCATCAACGGCCTTCTTCTTGAGAATATCTCTGATTTCTTGAACTACTTCCTCAACCGGCCTCCCATCTATTGCCTCAGCATAAATTGGCAGGTATCCATCGTAGTCCATCACTTGATCATACTCTTTCACATCTAACTTATCAAAGATATTGCTGATCTTAGCATCCTCTTCAGTGATTTCTTCACTAATCAATTGATCTAACATCTCTTGATCAGGATCTCGGGTCGTCTCCTCCCCTCCGACTGTCCCGAGGTCGGTAGTCGCAAGGGTGACATCCTCAGTAGGGTGAGGGACATCCACCTTAATTGGTGATGGAGGGGCTTGAACAGCTGGGGCTCCAACATCAACATGAATAGAGTCCTCACTTCCCTGAACTGGGAGTCTAGGGAGTTTAACTGGTATCTGGACTTGAGGTTCCCTGAATTGAATTCCAATGGATTTACTGAACTTCTTTCTTGCACATGATTCTTCAGGTGACATGGGCCTCTTGCCCTTAGCATCAACTGGTTTCAGCTCTTTAAAGACTTCTTTAGACCTTGCAATCACTGGGGCCAGCTTTGACAGTTTTGAAGGTGGGGTCGGTGGTCTGCCACTGAAAGAGCGACTCTGGCCAGACCCGGTTAATACTATCTCCTCCGTTTTTGTAGATGGGAGGCGAGGCACCCAGTGGAATCCATCCACCAAGACTGAAGACACAGGTTGTTTGACAAATTTTTTGTTTTTCCTCACTGGTTGAGGAGTCAAGTTCTTGGCTTCAGACTTCTCTTCCTTCAGAACTTCTTTCTCAAGCCTATGTGAAATCACTCCCTTCAGGTGTTTCACATACTGTTCCTTAGTTTGGCCCACTTGAGCAGCACAAGTATGGATGATATTTCTAAGCATCCTGGTTTTCAGAATTTGCTTCTCCTTTGGGGTTCTCTTGACAGAATAGTCTACCGGGCTAGGCGGAGTGCTAGCTATCCGAGCAACTCTCTCCTCCCCTGTAGCAGCTGCGAGGGGGTGGAAACGACTCCCTTTAAGGAGTGGAGAAGAGGCAGGGATTGGCAGCTCCTCAGCAGCCTCAAGGTCGACTTTACTTAAGGCCTTCAGTTCGGCCACCTTCTTAGTCTTGGTAATTTTCTTCCTTAACCTCCTGAGGTAGTTCTTCTTGGAATTTTTAGTACCATACAGGGTCTCAGCGCTAGAAGATCCCTTCTCAAACACTATCTTAGCTGCAGCGGCAGCTTCCAGTTTCTTTGCATCTTCCAGGAACTCTTTTGGCGCATTGGCAATATCTAGCGCTGACCACAGACTAGGAGGGGCATCATTCCCGACTCCTATGGCTAATTGAACTACAGGGGCATCTTTCTCGCCCTCGACAGCAAGGTCCACTAAGGTATTTCCGTTCATCACCAGTCTAAGGGACTTAAACCCTATTCCAAACTGAATTGAGTTCTCGTAGACTAACTCTTCAATCAGCAAATCACGGTCCATTGAAAACAACAGTTTGCCAGCCATTGCAGTTAAGTTGATTGTCTGAGAATTGAGAAGGAGAAGATTTGAATTAGAAACTTGAATTTAAACTTTGAAAATAAATTTATATTTTATCGTATACATCGGGTTATAAGAGCTATAACCCGGTGTACAACGATAGAATATAGAGTTTGATTTTGATTGAGGTAGAGTTTGAATTATCGTTGTATATATTCAACTACAGAAGGATTTTGTAGGAAAATATATAACAACAAAAGTCTGAATTTGATTTGGATAGATTTGAAGAAGATGTTTGAATTTGGAGAAGATTGAGTTTTGGAAATTCAAAAATCCGGCAGCATTTCCCCTTATTTTTGGAACTCAATGTGTTGAATTTTCATTCAACAAAAGGTTCACAAATAAACGTCGGGAAAAACACTAAGAAGGCCTAACTCTTTCAATCTTTAAAGGATGAAATGTTAATGGCGAACTTGTACCGGATAGAGTTTGAAGGTTTATTGTATATGTTAACTACGATGATCATCGTAGAAGAACATACAACAACAGCAATTGATTTGAAATGATTTTAGAAAGAGTTTTGAAAACTCAAAATTTCGGCAGCATCTCCCCTTATTTTGGGACTCGAGGTGTTGGATATTCATCCAACAAAAGGTCCACATTAATTGGGAGATTTATTTACTTGACTCTTTCATTCTAGTTAGTGGACTAAGAATGAAATGTCATAGCTTAACTCTACCGATATAATTGAATTTTTCAAAACGAACCCTAAAAGTGGGTGTTATGGTTGATCGTATATGTCGAATCGAAATTGTTACAATTCAATATACGACGATACAATCATAACGATTATCTAGACGTTGGGAGGATTAAAACTCTATTAAAAGACTAGAATTTAGATTTTGAAAATTGAGGAGATTTTTTATAAGTTATATAGCTTAGCATGCCACTAGTAGCCCGAGCACGCTAGTCTCTATAATTTATAGAAAGGGATAGGCTTGACTCTTTCGCTCTACCAACCAAGTTGGAGGCAAAATGTCCAAGCCTAAAATTTAGAGGGAGGCTTCCTACACTCACCTCTCTTTTAACATGTTTTAATTGAGTTGGCCAAACTCACCCAAGGGAGAAATGGGTAGAGGGACCAACGGAGAGAAAGGTAGTCAAAACTACCGATGCAATAAAATTTATACCGCTATTAAAGATGGAGAGTGAGATTATCCCCAGCGGAGTCGCCATTTTTGTTTTGATTAAAAATATATTTTATATTTATTTATATATAGTTTTGAAAATATTTAATTATCTTTGGAAAGATTAAATCTTGAATTTTAATTTTGAAATCTAACACGACATTAGGAACGATATATCATCCCAAATGGGAGAACACCATTCACTAATTGGTTCAAATTTCAAAATCAAAATTTGAAATTAAATCCAAAAATCATTAATTTCACAATCAACTCTACGATAATAATTGATATACCTTTCCGAAGAAAGGAAATATCAATCATTATCGATCATTTGAAAATGACGATAATGATCGTTGTATTTTAAATTTCCCAAAAATAATTAATTAGAGATTTTTGAAAGATTTTTAATTTTGAAAATTAGATCTAGGTTTCTAAATCTCCTACGAGCGCAAGCCCTCGTAGTTAATTACATCGTAGGAGGAATTGGAATTTCCCTACGAAAACTCTCGATTAAAATGGCGGTATAAGTTTCATTTTGGATTTTCAAAGATCGATATCAAAGGTAGAAAGAGGTTAGAATTTTCAATCGGGATTGGATCAATGTTGAACAGTTATTTCTGGAGTCAAAGGAAGAGTAGTAGGGAATGTTTTGGGATTCTGAATTACTTCAGAAAACACTCCAACTAAGTCTAATTGTTAGGCTTGTATTTGATTGAAAGAAGATTTTTAGTTTAAGTGATTTGTTTTATTAGAAATTTGGGATTCAATTCCCGAAAGGTGAGGTCTTATAGCCCGAGCTTGCCTCAGAACCTAAGTCTAAATTGGGCACTAAAAATTAGCACCCCGAACCTAGCTAGTGCAATGCGAGTCTGGTCTTATCCCGGCCTGGATTGGGGAGCCAGCTAAACCACCTAAACGATTTCAAAATATGAGTCCGGTCTTTTTATGTAGAGTGATAGGGACGTTATTTAAGCAAGGTTTTTGAGAACGGGGCCGACATCTAGAGCGGATCCTAATTGGCCCCTTAGACTCATGTTGGGTATTTGATGTCTAAGTAATACAATTAAATATTAGACTCTTTTAAATTTGTTGCTAATGCGATGCATGCTAATTGACTCGATTGAATGCAAAATCTGTATGTAGCAGTTTAAAAATTTTTGGCTTAGAAAATAGATTTTTCCCTAGAGATTGCATAACATCCCCTTGACAGATCGGCACCCTCATAGGTCAGGTGGCCTGCCAGAACCCGCAGGCGGGGAGATGCCTAACAAGGTTGAGAAAGTATAATATGTATGCATGAAAAACCCTCGGCGAGTCCGAGCTTACTTCTTAGGACCGTTTAGAGTTACTATCTTATCTTAAAATTTTTATTTAATTAAAATAGAAGAATTTTTTGACAGACCCCTAAGAGCTTAAATTCGTATTCCAGACTAAATCAAAAACGGCATGCATATAAAAAGACTAGAAAAGCAGGAGTTCTAATGCGAAATCAATTAAATAAATCGATTAAATATATCAAATTGAATGTCCATATGGCAAGTGCCACTAATTATTACATCTCAAAAATTACAATAAATTAAAGTGGCCGGGCACCACTGACTACAACCCGGATTTCTAATCCTAAATCAAATGATTTTGAGACTTGGGATTCTTCTCATTGTCCAATCCTTCATCTTCTCACGAACATCTCGATTCGTCGGTTCAGGATATCCAAATGGAAAGAAACTCCCCCTTGATCGGGGTGTTCTCTTTCCTCTTTGGATACTTGCAAAGTATCCTAATTTGAATTCCAAATGGAAGAAGACTCTCCCCTTTAGGGATGTCTTCACCTCTTTGGAATTCAAATTGGATATTCATATCCCAATCTCAAAACATTCTAAAGAAATACAACCTTAAATGAATTAAATTTACATTGAAATAAATAAGAAAATCTAGACTCGATCCTGCAAGGTTATCCTAATAATCAACAGTTGTATACTCAATCCCAAGCAGTTATAATATGAAAATTTAAAATGCATTTTTTTTTTAGCCACACTTGGCCATGCTCTTTTATTCAAAGGGGGTCTTTAAGCGCGGCAGGTACCTGTGCAAAGAGTATATATTTTTATTAACTGCCCCCTTTAATTTTTAGCTCCTTATATGAGCATGGCCACCTGCATAAGATTGCACAAGTATATTTCGTTCCTAGCCTAGGGGTAAGCCTAACGTACAATCAATCACAAAATGCAGGAAGCAAGTAAATAAACACATCAATTCTACTCTAGCAAACAACATGCAGTAAAAAAAACTCGAAAACTCGGCACATAACTGCAGAAAGTAAAACACCGGCCTATCCTAAAACTAGAGTCGGTGATCCTAGCAAACCATCTAAAGTGTGTGAGGTAAGTCGTGTGGTTTTGATGTATCCTAATTAGGATTATTAGTTAAAGTTATCTAAAGTTTGATTGGTTGGAAGGTTTAAGGGATTTAAGTTTGAATTTAAATATTAATGGCTTTAGGTTAATTTTAAGATTCATTTAATTATTTGTTGGATATCACCTTTGTTTCACACCGAGGCCGTGAAGTTTATTTCACCTTCCTTGGGGCTAAGTTAATAGCCTCGTAGGCCTGGGTTACCCAGTGGTACCCGATATAATTAAGTGAGTTAGATTGATTAAGGCTAAAGAATTAATGAATTTATTAGAAATGTTTGGTTGCTGATTTTTAAGATTGATTTATTTAAATTTGCCATTAATTGATTCGTGGCGTTGTGCCACCAGGCTCGAGGAACCAGCCTCCTTAGGACACTTAGCCCCGCAGCCCGGAGTAGTCCAGCCGATAAACCAAATTAATGTAGTTAAATTAAAAGTTTTAAAAGATTAGATAATTAATAATTAATCTATTTTTAAGGTTTAACACCCCTTGGAATCCATTCGTGGCGTTGTGCCACCAGGCTCGAGGAACCAGCCTCCTTAGGACACTTAGCCCCGCAGCCCGGAGTAGTCCAGCCAATAAACTTCATCTTTAGGATGCTTGTTGTGTTTTGAAAGGTTTGTTGAATGCTTTAAAGATTAAGTTAACATTTTCTGGAATTTTAGAGTAATTTTGAATTTTATGAATTTTTGAATATTTTAATGATTTAATTAAGGGGTCGAAACTTGACTTTTTGATTAAGTTCAAATTCTGGAAAGTTTGTATTTTATTAAAATACTAGACCTTACTACGATCAGTTAGAAGGTAAGTATGTTAAAATCGGATTTTTCTACATTTTATTACGAAGGTTTGAAGTTTTGAACTAGATTTGAACTAGATTTGACCGGTTTGTTGACTTTTTGAAATGTTGCAGATTTCTGGAGTTTAAGATTTTTAATAAATATTAGGCATTAATAGGAGTTGAATGCAAGTGAGTTTGGGTGATTTTGATTTTTCTGGAATTAGTTATGAAGGTTTGAAGTTTGGGTAATTATTGAATTTTTGAAAATTACTTAATTAGAGGGGCCTTTTTGTGATTTTGCTCCAAATAAGTTCCCAACTCCTTGAAATCAGCTCCAAAGGTCAGGAATGACCTAAGGAGAGATTCCCAAGTGTTTGAGACATTTTTGGAATTTTTAATATTTTTTAATTAATTAAATTAATTAAATATTGATTTTCACTTAAAATTAGATTAAGGTTCCAATTGCTGTCAAATAATTTTGGTTTTAATTTTCATGGGTTAAGGGTTTAATTATGGTCAGTTAGAGGGGTTGGTCATAATTTTCGGGTTTAAAATGGATTTATTAGATTTTCTGGAAGGTTTAAAGGCTTAATTAAGGCTTAAACTTAGGAAAATTAATTAGGGATCTTAATGATTTCTAAATTCAGTGAAACTTTTCCTAGTGGCTGTACATGTCACTAAGTTTAAATGTTTGAAGTTTCAACTCAAATGGAAGTGGATCCTAATTATTGAAAATATTCTAAGTTTTCTACACATGTCCTTAATTATTATCCTTAATGTCCCTAAGTTTGATAGGTTTAAATCAAGATTTCTCTAACCCTTAACTTAACATAACATAAGCACATATAAACAATCAAATCCTAAAACTATGAGAGCCTAGGCTAAGTGCATGTGTGTGCACAACCTAAGCATACAAATTAATTAAAGCTTAATTAAGTAAATGATTAATCAATGAATAATTATCAAAGTAATTATTCATTGATCAATCAAGATTCCCCAATAATTTCTACTCAATCACTCAACCTATGTTTAAAATTTCAATGGCCCTCTCAATGTTCAAGGATTTAAATATAATTTTAAAATAGTTTTAAAATATATATTTATATATAGAAATCTATACATAAAGATATAAGTTTTGAAATAGAATAATTTAAAAATATTATTAAAATAATTTTTAAGTGTTTGAGAGGTCCTCTGATTTTTTTAAAAAAAAATCATTTGAAAATAAGATTTAATTTTGAAAATGTTTAGTATAATATTTAATTAATTACTTAATTAAGTATTATAATATTCATATAATTCAAATTAATTAAGATAAATGAGTATTTTAATTTTAAAATTAAAGTTAAATCAAAATATTTTGAATATAAACATACATATATATTTGAATATCAGAAAGTATTTTAAAATAAATTTTTTTTAAAAAATCTTATTTAATGTTATCTTAATTAAATAAGGACTTAAAATAATTAATACTTAAAATATTTCAAAATATATTAAAAAAAAAATAATTTTAAATTAAGGTCTTTTTTTTTTAATTTTCTGATAATAAATAATTTTTTTATATTTTTAAAATAATTTTAAAATATTTTTAAAAGAGATCTGTAATTTAAAAGGATTTAAAATTATATTAAATGCCAAATTTCTTTTATTTGGCAACGGCGGCGCCACGTGGCGCCTTCTGATTCGGCCAGCCAGAAACGGCGGCCAATCATTGGCATTAAACACGCGGCGGCTGGCGGGACCCACGCGGCATTCACTTAACCAGCTCAGCGTAAGCCCACAGCCGTCCGATCGAGCGCCTAGGCCATCTAACGGCTGGGATCAAATCCCGTTGCGCGATCTCGGCTGAGCGAGATCCGACGGCGGAAGGCTCATCCGCGGTTTCGAACGCACGGTCAAGATTAAGCCAGACCGCGGTTTGAGCCATGGGATTGAATACACGTCGGACGGGAACGCGGTTTGACGAAATCTCAACCGTTGATCGTGAGATCAACGGCCGATATTTCGTAAACCTGAGCAGTTTCGCGAATGAGCCCTAGGATCACTTAATCGACTCGTTCTCTCAAACCGGTCAACCAAACGACTTGAAATTTTAAATACAAATTAACTAAATGAACAGAAATGTTGGGGAAATAATTTTATAGCCTAACATGCATTGTATCGAAAGTTATTTAAGCTAGGTGTCTTAAACTAGGGTTAGAGTTTTACAGCGATTCAAAGGACGGTTTGGACCGTTTTTGGATTCTCTGAACTTGTAGACTGTCCACGCTTATTTGTCCTGTTGAATCCACGCTCCAATGCTCCACGAATCGCCTTGTAAAAGCCTTGGAAAGATCGGACGTTAGCTCGCCGGAGGATCGCCGGCCACCGCTTTGACCGGCCGGATTTGAATGGGGATGAGTTGGGAAATGTCAGGGGAGCTCAATGGAAGAAGGGGCTGGGCTTGAGAGGGCTTAAGTGGAGAGAGAGGGTTAGGGTTAGAATGAGAGGCATTAGGCCCTCATTTCCCTATTCAAACGTTCCCCAGCCAAAAGGGACGGCTGGGATTGACTCCTGGGGTCTCCAGATGCTGCCACCTGTCCCTGGGAAAGCTGGGAGGCTGCCCCAAAGGCTGGACATGCCTCCTTCCCATTGGGTGGTCTTGGGTGAGTGGGGGGGGACCATTGCCTCTTAAGGCTAAACCAAGGCCTGATCCTTGTTGGGAGAGCCTTGAGAGGGCTTTAAACCACAAGAGGGTCGGCCTAAGGCAGCCCTAATGGGGGAAAAGGGGTTTAGCACATGACAAACCCCCTTTGAGGAGTTTTAAATGGGGTTTGACAAAGTTGACCAGTCAACCAGTCAAAGGGGGCTGAGGTGGCAGCTGACTTGGCATGGGGAGGAGTTCAAGGGCTGATTGGATGAGTCAATGGGAGTCCAAGTGAGTTGAAAAGGCTTGGGCCAAAGGATTTGACTACTCAAATGCTTGTTTGACTATGAGTTGACTGGTCAATTGACCATGGAAGACTGCTGATGTGGCAGCCTAGAGGTCCTAGGGGTTGAATAGGTTGGGTCACAAACAAAGCCAAGGGAAGGGTTGGAGGTTTGAATTGATTTGGGGTTTGAAATAGATTTGACCAACTCATAGAGTTGACTTAGCCAACTCTAAATGGGTTAGATTGGCCAAAGTTTAAAATATGGTTGGACCACATTTGAAGTTGATTTTGGAGCTAAGAAATGGATTCAATGGGTTGAGTGAGCTAAAATAGCCCATTAAAGCCTTAAGGGAATTTTGGGTCAACCTAGGTTGACTGGGTCAACTGGGTTGACTCAAGGGGTGGGTCCAAGCTGGGCAAATTTAAAATGATATTTGAAGTCTGGTAGAGGTGTTTTCGAGGATTGAATTGGTTATTTGAGTCAAAAGGGCTTAATGGGCCCTTAATGGGCCCTTAAGCCAAAATTGGTTGACCTGGTCAACCGACTGGGTTCAGGGTCTGGAAATGGGTTCAACAAATTCAAAATGTCATTCTGAGTCTACTGGATGTGGTCCCAGGGTTTGGAGGGGTCAATTTGGTCAAAATCACTATTTGAACCCTTAAGGGCTTGTTTGGTCAACCTAGGTTGACTTGGTCAACCAGGTTGACCCAGGGTCTGGACTTGGGCTCAACAGGTTCCAAATGACATCCCAAGACTAATGGAAGTGGTTCCATGGCCTGGAGAGGTCATTTGGGTCAAAACACCCGTTTGGACCCTTAAGGGGTCACTTGGGTCAACTAAGTTGACTCGGTCAACCAGGTTGACCCAGGGCTTGGAATTGGGTCCAACAGGTTTCAAATGACGTTTCAAGACCAATGGAAGTGGTTCCATGGCTTGGAGAGGTCATTTGGGTCAAAAGGCCTATTTGGACCCTTAAAGGGTCTCTTAGGTCAACTAGGTTGACTTGGTCAACCAGGTTGACCCAGAGCCTGGAAAGGGGTCCCACAAGTTTGGTTTGATATTTGAAACTTGCTGGAGGTGGTTGCGTTCAAATCGGAGTTCATTTGGTTTGAAAACACCATTTGAGCCCCATAGGGGTATTTTGGTCGTTTTGACCCCTGGTCAACTAGGGGTCAAACTAGGTCAACCAAAATGCAGTTTACTGCTCAGTGAGTCATAATTAAGGGTCTGGAAGTGACTAGAGGCTTTGGTGAAGGCTCTAAGGTCAGAATCTTCAAGGTGACAGGTCCAGTGGCATAGGCTGTAAATATTTGAAGGTTTTACAGCCTATGGATTTTAATTAAGTTTCTGAGGTTAGACACCTCAGAATGGGCTCAAATTTGGAGGGTTGCCTCCAGAGACGTGTTCCATCAGTATGCAACTGACGGATTCTGAATCGGAGG
Organism: Dendrobium huoshanense; assembly: GCA_016618105.1. NCBI lineage: Eukaryota > Viridiplantae > Streptophyta > Magnoliopsida > Asparagales > Orchidaceae > Dendrobium > Dendrobium huoshanense. The sequence goes on along the minus strand of CM028353.1, from coordinate 27,327,433 downwards.
TCAAATGATTGATTTTGAAGTGTTTGAAAATTTGCTGAAAAAGGCTTTTAGGACTTGCCCTTTTAACATCGGATTTGGGTCTGAATTCTGGATTTGAACTGGATTTGATTGGAATTTGAATTGAACTAAGGTCTGGACACCTCCTAGGGTCTAGAATAGATCCTAACATCTGGATTGGTCTGGAAGAACCCTAAGGTCTAGAGTAGATCCTAGGGTCTAGAATCTAGATTGATGTAGGGTCAGGATTGATCTGGAGTCTAGATGGATCCCTAGTGACCTCATACAAATATGAGGTCAACATATGGATCCGAGGCCGTTCTACCCTTGGAAATACAAATCCCTTCGCTCAGAATTGCAGTTCAAAATCAAATTACCAATGAACAAAATGCAAAACTACGATTAGAAGAACTCGAAGGCCTTGAAGAGCGACGTCTCCAAGCTCAACAAAGTTTAGAGTTATATAAATCTCGTATGATTCAAGCCCATGACAAGTTAGTGCGACCTAGGACCTTCCAAGCGGGAGACTTGGTATTGGTCCTTCGGAGGCCTATCTTGGCCCATCGGAAGCTGGGAGGCAAATTTGAACCTACATGGGAAGGACCCTTCGTTATAGAGACTGTCTACGAAGGAGGCTCGTATCAGTTAGTAGATTGTAAAGGGAACCACCCAATGCTACCTGTCAATGGGCGTTTCCTTAAGAAATACTATGCTTGATGTAGCTCATTTTATCAATTAATAAAACTTCCTTTTCTTGATTTACAACTTGATTCTACCTTTTTTTTAAGTTTTTTTTTACGCTCTTCGCCTTCTCCTTAAGGTTAGGTCTTTCCTTCCCTTAGGATTAGACCCGCTAGTGGTGGAGTACGCCCACTGTGGCACCACCCTGGCATTTCACCCCGGGATTAGTGGTGGAGTACGCCCTTCGCGGCACCATCCTGATTCCCATTCGCTAGTGATGGAGTACGCCCTTCGTGGCACCATCCTAGTTTGCCAGTTGATCCGTCTACTAGAAGTAAGTCTTCTATCAGCATCCTGTAGACCTAAGGTTGGGTGATGCCCTTCCTTAGACCCAAAGTTAGGTATTCCCTACTTTGGTTTCCAGTTAATCTGCCTATCAGGAGTAAGTCTTCTATCAGCATCCTATAGGCCTAAGGTTGGGTGATGCCCTTCCTTAGACCCAGGGTTAGGTATTCCCTACCTTGGTTTCCAGTTGATCCGTCTACTAGGAGTAAGTCTTCTATCAGCATCCTGTAGACCTAAGGTTGGGTGATGCCCTTCCTTAGACCCAAAGTTAGGTATTCCCTACTTTGGTTTCCAGTTAATCTGCCTATTTGGAGTAAGTCTTCTATCAGCATCCTATAGGCCGAAGGTTGGGTGATGCCCTTCCTCAGACCCAAGTTTAGGTATTCCCTACCTTGGTTTCCAGTTGATCTGTCTACTAGGAGTAAGTCTTCTATCAGCATCCTGTAGACCTAAGGTTGGGTGATGCCCTTCCTTAGACCCAAAGTTAGGTATTCCCTACTTTGGTTTCCAGTTAATCTGCCTATTTGGAGTAAGTCTTCTATCAGCATCCTATAGGCCTAAGGTTGGGTGATGCCCTTCCTTAGACCCAAGGCTAGGTATTCCCTACCTTGGTTTCTCCAGTTTCTTTGTTTACTAGGAGTAATTCTTCTATCAGCATCCTGTAGACCTAAGGTTGGGTGATGCCCTTCCTTAGACCCAAGGCTAGATATTCCCTACCTTGGTTTCTCCAGTTTCCTTGTTTACTAGGAGTAAGTCTTCTATCAGCATCCTGTAGACCTAAGGTTGGGTGATGCCCTTCCTTAGACCCAAGTTTAGGTATTCCCTACCTTGGTTTTACCAATTTTCCTTATCCAATAGGTGTAAGCCTTCCATTAGCATCCTATAGGCTTGAGGATGGGAGATGATCTCCCCTTCACTCTCAAAATTCTACTTCCATTCGGTCAACGCCAATGTGTGCAGTAGAAGTTCCTTCTACTACACACATTGGGGGTCCATTTGTTGACCTCATTTTTGTATGAGGTCACTAAGACCCATCCAGAATCCAGATTTAATCTTAGACCCTAGGATCCACTCTAGACCTTAGGATCCCTCTAGGTCCAACACCTTAGAGCCTATTCTAGAGCCTAGGATTCCCTTAAATCCTAGATCTTAGAATTCTTCTAGATCTTAGGATCACTCCAACTTCAAATCAATCTCCACCCTTGATCAACCTCAATTTTAAATCAATTCCTATATTTGATCCACTCCAATTTCAATTTGATTCCTACCTGTGATCAATTTGAATCTCAAACTCCATCCAATTCAAATCCAAATTAATTCAAATATTCAAACATATCCAAACCTTGATCCAATCAATTTGACAATCCAAATTTCAATCTAGACTTTGATCCAAACTTCAATCTAGCTTTGACCCTGTCCATTTATTAACAATCACCACATGATTGTAAATGTTTTGGATACTTCAATATTAATCATTCAAACTTCAAATCAAATCCAAACCCAGAATTCAGACTCAAATCCAAACTCTAGAGGCCCTGTCCTAAACACCCTTTTTATAGATCTTTCAAACATTTCAAAACCCAGTCAAATGACCTCTGATTCAGGGTCTATCACTTGAAAAGTGATAAGACATGTCTCTAGAGGTTACCCTCTAATTTTGAGCTCATTCTAAGGTCTCTAACCCCAGAATCTGAATTAAAATTCAAAGGCTGTAAAACCTTCAAATATTTACAACCTATGCCACTGAACCTAACCCCTTTGAGATCTTGACCTTGGAACTCTTATCCAAGCCTCCAATCACTTCCAGACCCTTGATTTTAACCCATTGAGCAGTAAACTGCATTTTTCAGACCCATTTTTAACCATAGTTGACCAATAGGTCAAAATTGACCAAAATACCCCTATGGGGCTCAAATAGGGATTCCAAACCAAATGAGCTCCAAATTGGATGCAACCACCTTTGACAAATTTCAAATATCATTTCAAATCTTTTGAACCTATTTCCAACCCTTGGGTCAACCTGGTTGACCAAGTCAACTGGTTTGACCCAAGAGGCCCTTTAAGGGTCCAAACATATGTTTTGACCCAAATGACCTCTCTAAGTCATCCAACCACTTCCTTTGAACCTGAAATATCATTTCAAACTTGTTGAGCCCAAACCCAGACCCTGGGTCAACCTGGTTGACCAAGTCAACCCAGGTTGACCAAACAGGCCCTTAGGGGCTCAAATAGAGATTTTGGTCAATTTGACCTCCCTAGACCTAGGAACCACCCTCAATGGTCTTCAAATATCTTTTCAAATTTGTCCAGCCCAGATTCACCCATTAGGTCAACTTGGTTGACCCAGTCAACTTAGGTTGACCCATTAGCTCTTAGAGGGTCTAAATGGGTTAAATCGACTCATCTGAGCTCTTCAACCCCTATTACCTATTCAAATCAATTCTTGGATAAGGCTCAAGTGTCACTTGACATTTGGTCAACTTGACTCAACTTGAGTTGACCAAGTCAACCCTCAATCCTTAGTGACATTGGCTCCCATTTTCCCTACCCTTGACCTTTGACTTTTGACTCTTAATCAAACTATCTTAAATGACCTTTTACCTCTCCAAATGCCACATCACTAACTTTGACCTAGTTGACTGGTCAAACCAAGTCAACAAAGCCCTAAATCCCTCCTTGAATTGGTCAAACCATCTATTTAACTTCAAGGAGTGTGGGATTAGGCTTGGAAGCTCTCCCATTGGCTGCTCCTACTTCCCTTCATGCCACATCACCAGCCTTGACCTGTTGACTGGTCAACCTGGTCAAACTCAAGCCTAAACCCCTTCTAGAAGGCTTTATCACATGCTAAGCTCCTTTCCCTTGATTTAAGCTGCCCAAGGCCGACCCATTAGTGCCCTAAAGCTCTCTAATAGGCCCCTTAACCGAGCTCTGCCCCTGGTTTAGCCATAAATGGCAATCCCTCTCCTCCACTCATCCCAAGTCCACCCAATGGGAATGAGGCATGTCCAGCCTTTGGGGCAGCCTTTCAGCTTTCCCAGGGACAGGTGGCATCATCTGGAGAGCCCAGGAGTCAATCCCAGCCGTCCAAATTCACCCAGGCCGCTTGAATAGGAAAAAAAGTTGATTTTGAGAGCATGGATCAAAGCACCTTCTCTCACTAACCCTAGCCTCCCAGATCGAGCTCTCTGTTCGTTTTGGATCTCCAAAGCCCTCTCTACCTCCCCAACTACAAAACCCAAGTGGTTGCACGTTACCGGCGGCAAGTTTTCCGGCGAGCCCACCACCTAGACCGTCCCAAGCCTATAGCAGTCGATCCAGACGTGTTCGAGCTCGGGTTTGTGCTGGGGATCTTCACTTGGACAGTCTACAAGCTCATCCATCCAGAAATTTCAAAGATCTAACGGTATAACTCCCTAAAACCTTAGATCTAGTTCACATTAGTTAGATTTAAATAGCTTCATGTTTTTAGGGCTTTGGCTGAAACCAATCTTTCCCCATTATTTCTATTCATTCCTACTCTCTAATTTTAAAATTTCAAGTGATTTGGTCCACCCGATCGGGAGAACGAACCAAAAAACGGATTCTAGGGCATCATTCGCAGTTCGCTGCAGATGTACGTTTTCTAAGCCGTTGATCAAGCGATCAACGGTCTAGATCTTGTCGTTCCGCGCCTTGGTTCGACCGTGTATTCGGTTTAGCATTCGATCGATCGACCGGCGAGATCAGGGCCGTCCATTCGGAACAGCGGGATCAAACCTCCGCCGTTTGATCTTCTTCTGGTGAGATTAACCGCGGGATCCGATCTCAGCCGTTAGATCGAACCCGCGGTTAATCCAACGGCTGCCATGAGCCGCTGACGTGGTTAAGTGGAAACCGCGTGAAGCGGCCCGCGGCCGACGCGTGTCCCCGCCGTCACGCGGTTTCGATCCCGCAAATCCGCGCGTGCCGCGTGTCTGACCGCCGCCGTTTAATTAATGAAAATGTATTTTTAATTTATTTTAATTACATAAACTTTAGAAAATCATAGTAAATTAAATACAAAGTCAAAAAATGAGTATAATATATCAAACTTTTCAGAATTTCATCTATTTTATTTTAAAAATAAAATCAAACTGTTTTGGTTATTATTTTATTAGTAATTTAAGAAATACAGAAAAGTATATTTTATTTTTAATTAATTATATATAAATTATTTTTATCTGAAACTTGGCATGCATGTCTTTAAGTGCATGGTTGATCTTTAGGAAAATTTTCAGGATTATTTAAGTAGATTTGACATTGATTGGAATTATGTAAGTATTTTGATAGTTTATTAATATTTTATTAAATATTGAATATTTTAAAAAATTAAAAAAAAACCTATTATCTTAATAAATTTGAAATCAGTGGATCTCCATGATCTTTAAAACTTATTTCAGTGGTATTTTCAATTATTTTATTTTAAAACTTTTATTTATATATGTAGGATTAAATATATTAATGTATTTTCAAATATATTTTAAAATGCATATGTATATATATATATTTAAATCTCATAAGCTTTAGAAATCTCTTGAAATTTCAAACTTGGGTTAAGTATGCTTGAACATGAATTATGGGGGAGATTAGTGGATAGTTTTTTTTTAATTATTCATTAATCAATATCTTCCTATGTTAATTAGTTTTGTTTCTTGCATGTTTAGGGATCACACACCACTTAGTCTAAGGCTCTCCTAGATTTAGGTGTTGAATGTGTTTATGTGGTTCATGCATGCCTTATGTATTGAGTATGAGGGTTAGTTCAAACATTGATTCAAGTCCATTAAGTTAGTGACATAATTAAGGACAATAATTAAGGACTCATGTATAGAAAACTTAGAAAAATTTCAATAATTAGGATTCACTTCCCCTTGAGTTGAAACTTTGAACATTTGAACTTAGTGACACCCTCAGCCCCTAGAGAAATTTTCACTAATTTTTGAGGTCATTAGGTCCCCTAATTAATTCTCTTAAGGTTCAACCCTTAATTAAGCCTTTAAAACTTCTAAAAATTGTAATAAATTCAATTTAAATCCAAAAATTACATATAAACCCTCAAACTGACCAGAATCTAGTCCTTAATCCATAATAATTGAAAGCCCCTTGATTTGACAGCAATTTAAACCCTAATTTAATTTTAAGTGAAAATCAATATTTAATTAAGATAATTAATTAATAATAATTAAAAATCCCAAAATCTCCCAAACACTTGGAGATCCCTCCTTAGGTTATTTCTGACCTTTGGAGGTGTTTTCAAGAGATTGGGAACTTTTTTGAAGCAAAATCACAAAAGAGGCCCTCTAATTAAGAAATTTCCAAAATTCATTAAATAGTCAAAATTTCAAACATTCATAACTAATTCCAGAAAAATCAAAATCACTCAAACTCACTTGCATTCAATTCCTAATAAGCCCTAATATTTATTAAAAATGTTAAATTCCAGAAATCTGTAATATTTCAAAAAGTCAACAAATTGGTCAAACCGTAGTTAAAACTAGTTCAAAACTTCAAACCTTCGTAATAAAATATAGAAAAATCCAATTTCAACGTACTTACCTTCTAACTGATCGTAATAAGGTCTAATATTTTAATAAAATACAAACATTCCAGAATTTGAGCTTAATTAAAAAGTCAATTTTCAACCCTTTAATTAAATCATCAAAATATTCAAAGTTCATAAAATTCAAAATTATTCTAAAACTCCAGAAAATATGGGTTTAATGCTTAAAACACTTAACAAATCTTTTAAAACACAACAACCACCCTAAAGTTGAAGTTTATTGGCTGGACTACTCCGGGCTGCGGGGCTAAGTGTCCTAAGGAGGCTGGTTCCTCGTGCCTGGTGGCACAACGCCACGAATGAATTCTAAAGGGTGTCAAACCTTAAAATGAATTAATTTTTAATTATTTAACATTTAAAAAAAATCTCTAATTCAATTACATTAATTTGGTTTATCGGCTGGACTACTCCGGGCTGCGGGGCTAAGTGTCCTAAGGAGGCTGGTTCCTCGAGCCTGGAGGCACAACGCCACGAATCAATTAATGGCATACTTAAATTAATCAAGCTTTTAAAATCAGTAACTAACTCATTTTAATATTAATCCACTCTTTTAATTCCAACCAATTTAAATAACTTAATCAACCCCGATTGCTACTGGGTAACCCAGGCCTACGAGGCTATTAGCTTAGCTTCAAGGAAGATGAAATAAACTTCACGGCCTCGGTGTGAAACAAAGGTAGTAATCAATTAACTTTTAAAATATGCCTAATTAAAATTTTTAATTCATTAATACTTAAATTTTAATTTAAATTCTCTTCTAAGCCTTAACAAATCCATACTTTTAGACAACTTCAATTAATAACCCACTTTAGGATCTACCCCAGCCACACGACCTTTCTCACACACTTTAGATGATGTGCTAGGACAACCAACTCTAGATCTAGGTTAGGCCGGTGTTTACTTTACTGCCGTGTGCCGGATTTTTCGTAGTTTTCACTGCTTGTTGTGGATGAAATTGCTTTGCTGTGTCTGCTTACTTTTTCTGTACTCTGTGGATGGATTGATGTGTTTGGCGACTAGATTACCCTTAGGTTAGGTACGATCTGGATGTTGACACAGTTTTCTGCAGGTGGCCACGCTCATGCAGGGCAATATAAAAAGGGGGCAAATAAAAAAATGCATAAATATTATAAACTCTTTGCACAGGTGCTTCAGCTGCTAATGCCCCCAAATAAAAAAAGAGCGTGGTCAGTGTGTTTACTTACTTTTTTTTTTTGCTTATATACAACTGCTTGGGAATAATTGCTTTTTATATATTAATTGCTTAGGATAACCCTGCAGGTGAGTCTAGATTTTTATTTTTGATATCAATGTAATTTGTGTAAGTGTCAAGTGTTGTGAAAGTTTATTTTTGAGTTGGGATACATAGATCCAAAGCTTGGATTCCAAAGAGGAAAGAATACCCCTTTAGGGAACACTCCTTTTCCATTTGGAAATCCAAATTTGGATCATACATCTTCCTTACCCAAAGAGGAGAGAGTGGCCTCCCCCTTAGAGGGAAGTGCCCTCTTGTCCATTTGGGTAATCCACTACGAAGATTCCAAGAAGATTGAAGAAAAGGAGTCAAGAGAAGAATGAGATTGAAGATTTGAAGATTTGAAGATTGAGAGTATCCCACTCAAAAGAACTTGCGTCATTACTAGGTTTAGAATCCGGGTTGTTGTCAGTGGTGCCCGGCCACTTTAATTTCTGTAATATTCTGGTTTGTAATAAGCAAGGCAACTTTTCCTATGGACATTTATTAATTAGTTAATATTTGATGTGATGAATTGATTGCCTTTAGGATTACTTATTTTTACTAGTTTTTTGGCGATTGTATGCCGCTTTTTGTTTTCGCCTGGATACGTGAGACTCGTGAGGGTGTGAAAGTTTTCTATTCATAATTTTAAAAGTCTAAAATTTTAGTGAGTCTAAATAACATAGAAAGATAACGAATCTAGGGAATTAGCCGGGGATCGACCCCGGGGTCGCATGCATATTTTTGCATTACTCTTTCCTCGCTTTAGACCCTTCCCCGCCTGCGGGTAGAGTCTGGATAGTCTGACCTATGAGGACGAGGTGCCGGACCTGGGGAAGTCCAGTCTTCTAAAAAATTATTTTATAAGCCTGTTTTTAAAAATTTCAAGCATATTTGATTTGAGGTTGTTGACCAGCATGCATTGCATTAGATACAAATTAAAAGAGTCAAAATTTTAATTTCATAGTCCTTAGCATTTTTGCACCCAACATAAGTCAAAGGGGCAAATTAGGAGAATCTCTAGATGTCGGCCCCGCCTCCCCAAAACTTTAATTATAACGTCCCTGCCACTCTTTCATAAAAGACCGGACTCATCTCTTTTAAATCGATTAGGTGGTTAGCTGGCTCCCCAATCCAGGCCGGGGTAAGTCCAGACCTTGCACTGCATTAGTTAGGATCGGACGACTGTGGTCCAGTGTCCAAAATAGATTTAGGTCCCGGGGCAGATCTTTGATTATAAGACCCCAAACTTCGGAAATCTAATCCCAAATTTCTAATAAAATGCTCAACTCTAATTAAATATCATTTCAAATCCAAAACATAAAGCCCAACACTTAGATTAAGTTGGGACACTTCCGGATGGTTCTGGAATCTCAAAGTGTCCCCTACCTCTCATCCTTTAACTCCGTTAATAACTGCTCAATTTTGATCCATTTCCTTTTGATTTTCCAATAATTCTATTCATACTTTGATATCACTCCTAGAAACTCTAAACAAAATTTTGCCATTATTTTAATCGGGAGTTTTCGTAGGAGATTTTATCTCCCTACGATGTAATTAACTACGAGGGCTTGCGCTCGTAGGAGATTTGGAACCACGCACACCTGATTTTAAAAATGAATTTTTCAAAACTCAATTGAATTTCTTTGGAAAAACTTAAAATACTAGTGATCATTATTATCATATTTAAAGAATTATCATCGAACGATATTTTCTCCCTCCGGAGAGATATATCTTTCTTTGATAAGGCTTTGGATGTGAACCTAACGATCACACTTCTTGAATATTGTAGCTGGATATTCAATTGAACCTCATTTTGACCCTTCGGGGTCATATGAATTTCTCTTTAGCATCCGCTCACAATATTCAAGATGAATTTCATAATTCTAAATCCGAACGCCGTTATGAAATTTTATTTTCATCTTTCGAGGTGATATATTCTTTCTAACAGGATGATTCAATTTTAGAATTAGAATTTAACTTTAACTCCCAAAGAAAACCAATATTTTTCAAAACATATTTTCAAAATTCCACCAACAGCTTTCTAGTATACAAACTTTAATTTTTGTACTAGAAAGCAGATTTAAGAAGCAGCAAGAAAGCCATCCCAAACGAAGCCTGATTGAGCCTTTGCTTCACTTAAAGATATATTAAGGATAATGAACGTTAAAATATAAAATAAAATAAAATTTCGTTAAATAATTATTATAATTATATTAATAAACTTTCCCTAAAATTTCTTAAAATATTAAAGTCTTATTTGTATTACATTATATTTATAGGTTATAAGCTAATGCTAAATTGCATTTATATGTATAATAATGTTGTTACCGGGTAGATGAATTTTAGTCTAAACTCAAATAATATGAGGAACTTGAACATAAATGTATTTATAAACCATAATTAGTAAACTTAGAATGTATTTGAGGATCTTGAATGTTAAGGGTTGTTCCTAATTGGTTTTTTTTTCCTTTTTAAAAGGTTTACTTGAACCGCATATTATATCTTTTAAAAACTCTTAAAGTTTACTAATTATGCACAATAGAAAAGTCAGCTGTTTTTAGCGGATTTTATGGCGGAATAATAGGTGTAAAAAATATGAACGGATTTGCAACAAAAAATTTTGCTGAAAATTTTAGATGGCTTATGGAGTGGAATTTTTGTCATAAATTTGCGGTGGAAATTGCTGCCGTAAATCCGTTGCAACCTGGCCTTATTTAACCGACTAGTTTTGCGTTCATTTCATTTGCTTGTTCGATGTTATTAAACTTCGCTCCTCTTTCTTTTGTTCCTCTTCAATTTCACAGCCTCCTCCCCATATGTTTGTTGCTCTTCAACTTTGCCTCCGTCTGCTCGTTGCTCGAACTCTTCGCCTTCGCCTCTGTATGGTCGATTCATCACTTTGGCCTCTCTTGGTTTGATCGTTCATTGCCTTCGCCTCCGTTGGGCTGGTTCATCGCCTTCACTTCTCTCAGTTCGATTGTTCATGACATTGACCTGTTTGTTGCTCTTCGACTCTGCTGCTTCATGACGTCTTCGGGTCTTCGCTAATCTTTAACTTCGCCTGATTCGATTCGACGAGGTTTCGTTACTTCACCTTGAAAACCTCTTATACATCCTTCCTTTATTTAATTCTATAAGTGGAGCTACCTATAAGAATGATATTGTCCATATAATAAATAAACAAGTAGAAGTTTATGCTTAGAAGAATGTGTAGAAACACAACTCACGAAATCTAGCTAGAAGATGATGAAGAGAAATAGAGAATATTATTCATGTGCCTTGACTGTTACAGAGAATAGGCCTTACATATATAGAGCTAGATAAGACTTATTACACAAAAATTACAAAGAAACCAAAGAGTCTTCTAGAAACAGAACAAGTACATTTATTTATATATTCTAATATGCCCCGTCAAATTGATGGGTCTTGAGTGATCGTCAATTTGAAGCGAAGTTGATGAAAGCGAGGTGTTGAAAGAGACTTGGTGAAAATATCGGCCACTTGATCCGTAGTGCTAATCGGATGTAGAGTGATATTATTTTGTTGAATGTGATCTCTAAGAAATTTTTGGTCAATTTCAATATGTTTTGTCCGGGAGTGAAACACCGGATTATTGGCCAAGGCTATTGCTGACATATTGTCACAATAGAGTATAGTAGGATAATCCTGTGAAATGTCGAAATCCATGAGAAGCCGATGGAGCCAAACAATGTCTGAAGTAAGAGCAGCAAGAGCTCTGTACTCCGATTCGGTGGATGATCGGGAGACTGTCCGTTGCTTCTTAACCGTCCATGATATAAGTGTATCAACCAAGAAAGAGCAAAACCCGGATGTAGATTTTTGGGTAAGAGGATCACCAGCCCAATCCGCATCTGAAAAGGATTTTAAAACGAGATCAGTTTTGGTTATAGGAAGACCAAAATATAGCGTACCTTTAATATATCTAAGCAATCGTTTGAGCAAGTAGAAGTGTTGCAGAAGTGGGTCATGCATATGTTGTGAGATAAGATTGACACTGAATGCAATATCAGGACGAGTTAAAGTTAAGTATTGGAGTGCACCCGTAATGCTGCGATAGAGAGCTGGGTCATCATTGAGAAAATCTGAACTGAATGTGGAGGGAAGCTTGGTACAGGTCGGGTTAGGTAGCGGGTTGCAGAGGAGTAAATTCGCCTGCTGGAGAATGCTGAACGCATACTTTGCCTGCGAAAGAAAGTAGGAGTTATTAGATTTAGAAATTTTAATACCCAAGAATTCATGGATGTCACCCAAGTGTTTCATTGAGAACTCATTGTTGAGTTTGGCAATAATTTGGGTGATGCATTGATGGCTGTTTCCGGTAATCAATATGTCATCCACATAGATAAGTAAGAAAACTTGAATTTTATCCTTGTGGTAGATAAGTAGCGATGGGTCCGCTTGATTGTTCGAGAAGCCGAGAGTGAGAAGGAACGAGGTGAACGTGGTGTACCACTGGCGAGGAGCTTGTTTCAACCTGTAGATGATTTTGTTTAATCTGCAGACATGCAGTGGACGAGAGCTGTCTTCAAATCCTTTAGGTTGCTTAATGTAGATAGTTTCCGATAAGCTTCCATGTAAGAAAGCATTAGCAACATCGAGTTGTTCTACAGGCCAATTATGGTACAGAGCTATTGCGAGTAATATCCGAATAGTGGGAAGCTTTACTACAAGACTGAATGTTTCAGTATAATCCGTTCCAAATTCCTGATTGTTGCCTTGAGCAACTAATCTGGCTTTATATTTAGCAATAGATCCATCCGTATGGAATTTAGTACGGTAGGTCCATCTACTTCCAAGAATCGATGTGTCCGCTGGAGGTTCAACTAACGTCCAAGTGCCTTATTTCTGAAGAGCCAAGACTTCGGCAGCCATTGCATTTCGCCAGTGCTCGGATTTGGACGCCTCGGTGTATGAAGTTGGGTCAGAAGGTATGTCCATAGTGTTATGACAGTGAAGAAGGTTTAGACGAGTTGGAGGCTTCAACGTTCCTGTCATACTTCTGGTGGTCATATGATGAGTATGAGGCAATGATGTCTACGGACTGGGAGAGCACGCGGATGTAGCAGGGGAAGCCAACTGTTCTTGAAACGAGGCTTCCGGGGTGGGCTGAGGAGTAGAGGCTTGCACAGCATGTTGTACACTAGCATTACCTGTATTATTTGAAGATAAACTGATAGATGCGGGTGTTAGTAAGAGAGGACATATGTCTGGGAGAGTAGTTTTAACAGGTGAAGTAGAATTAGAAAAAGGAAATTTGAGCTCATTAAAACGAACATGACGAGAAATAATTATCTTGTTCGTATGAATATTAAGACACCTGTAACCTTTGTAAACGTCCGAATATCCAAGAAAGACGCATGGAACAGACGTAGGTTGCAGCTTAGTGCGATGTTGAACCGGAAGTAACAGGTAACATTCACACCCGAAAATCTTGAGGTCAGTGTAGATTGGTTTCTTATGGAACATAAGCTCGAGCGGGGTTTTGTTGTCTGTGGTATGTGACGACAAACTGTTAATAAGATACACTGCAGTAGTAACCGCATCGGGCCAGTGAACATGAGGCATCGATGCAGTAAGGAGAAGAGTGCGAGCTGTTTCAATTATGTGTCAGTGCTTCCTTTCAGCCAAGCCGTTTTGTTCCGGAGTGTACGGACACGATAACTGATGCATAATACCGTGACTAATCAGATGATTTCTGAAAGCTGTGTTGACAAATTCAGACCCCCATCGGTCCTCTGAATTTTAATACGACGCGAAGTTAAGCGTTTTAACTGAGTTTGAAAGTTAACGAAAGTGTGAAAAATGTCAGATTTGTAACGTAAAGAAAAAATCCAGTTATAGCGATAAAAATCGTAACCAAATATAACATAAAATTTAAATCCTTGACATGAAGGTGAAGGTGCCGGACCCCATACATCAGAATGGATAAGGTCCAAAACATTCAGTTGACGGTGAGGAATGTTATCAAACACAAGCTTATGTGATTTAGCAGCATTACAAGAATCACACTGATGTAAATGTGTATTCAATTTCAGATTAGGATTACATTTTGAAATAGAATCTAAAATGCGTTTATGAGGATGTCCTAATCTATGTAGCCAAATGTTGGAAACCGAGGAAGATGCCGCAAGAGCAGGATGACTTCTGGAGGGAGAGGCCATGGGAATGTTGTAAAGACCTCCGTTACATGGTCCTCGTAGAATAATTTGCTGAGTCGCTAGATCCTTCAATGTAAAACCGTAGGGATCAAAAATAATAGAGATGTTATTGTCTCTTGTTAGTTGAGAAATAGATAATAGATTGAACTTTAAAGAAGGAGTGTGAAAACTTTGAGACAAATGCAGCTTACGGTTAGGGGTCGGTAGAATATGTAATATCAAGAACTGCTCCAGTATCGTCCAGGACGGTCTAGGATCGTCCTGGGACGATCAGTTGAAATGAAGTTCCAGAATTTGCCCAGTTTTGCTCCAGGTGATTTTCTGTAGGCATCGTCCAGGCCGATTGGAGACATCGGCCAGGCCGATAGTTACTGTAGAAAATATCGGCCAGACAACAGCCCTGGGAGGATTCCAAGACGATCCTTTTGGTCGGATCGTCCCGGGACGATGTGGCGATCGGCCGGGCCGATCTGAGTATTACTTAAAGGAAATCAGTCGTTTTGAAGAGAGAGAAAAGATTTTTTAAAATATCTGATTTTCTGTTCTGAGGAGAGAGAAAAAGAGAAAATTGGAAAAGTTGATTTCGGGAAGACGCGGAGCCGTTTTCGTTCGAAGAGACTGTTGAGGAATTTGCTGTGCACGAGGTAAGGCACATTTCACCTTTCTCAATTTTCAGAACCGTCGTGTTTGGCGGTATTTTCTGTCCGGATTTTGTTTCCGTTAGCGATTTTCGTCCGTATCTTTTGATCGGTTCAGTTTTTACCGCGTAACTTTTTGTATATCGTTGCCGTGCCGGGTGTGCACGTTTTAACTATATTTTGAAGATTTTTGTCCGGGTATTTTTGATTCGACTGTGTTTTTAGTCGACTGGATTTTTCTGTGGAATTGGAAATTATCTGTGCAGTAGAATAAAGGTTCTGAAATGTTGATATCTGTATTCTGTGCAAATTTGGTGAATTTTGATTTTCAGGAAAATTATGTAAATTCTGTATACTGCCGTTGTGCTGCCCGATTTTTGTCTGATTTCTGATTTGTCCGGATTTCTTCTGAATCAGTATACTATTTGTATCTGTATATATATGCTAAAACTTAGATGAGCTCAAGTTGGAGAAATATCTGTTCTGTTCCGGATCCGAGGAAAATCTGTTTAGATGCTATAAGCACTATTTATGTATTCTGGTGCCGTGAGCACATTTAGCTATTAATTACTCAGCTATTATTCTGGTGCTGTGAGCACAAGGGAGACATAAGGGTCAGAATCCGTAGTGATTCTGTTTAGTTTAGTTTAGCTATTAATTAAATATCTGATATCTGATATCTGATCTGATATGATTCTGATACGATTTTGTTCTGTTCTGATATGATCTGTACGATTCTGATTCTGTTGATCTGATATGTCTGATCTGTTCTGTTTCTGATTTGATACGACTTCTATTTCTGTACAGTTCTGTTTGATTTGATATCTGTCAGATTCTGTTCTGATTTCTGTACGGATTTGTCTGATGTTTTGGTTTTGCGATTCTGAGAATTTTGATTGGAGGTTTGTTGCTTTACTGAGCTGTTGAGCTCACCCTTGCTTTCTGGTGGTTTTCAGGTTCTGGGAAAGGGAAGGAAGTCCAGGATTAGTTCAGAGTCTGATCAGTATAGGTACTTTTGTACTTTTGATTTTTGTACAGTCATGGCTTTTCTGTTCCGTCTTTCTTTCTGTCTAAAAGCCATGTACTGTATTTGTAGATGATTATTTTGAGAAAATGAAAAGATAGATGTTTAGTTCCGCTGCATTTGATGTATTTAGTAGCTCTGTGTTTTTATTGTGTTGTTTAGAATAATTTGGAAGATTCAGTTCCGAACCAAATTCCAAAGCTAGATCCTGGTTAGTGTCTGCTGCTTCGTCGCGGCCCGGTGTGGACGGGATCCGTCTCGTCTCGGGTCGGGTCGTGACAAGTTTTTTTTTGGTATCAGAGCAATGGTTTTGGAATTTGGGAATTTTGTGAAACAGAGCTATAGGAAGTGATCAGTAAGTCTGTCTGGGGGGTAGTTTTGATTTGTTCGGCTTTTTATTGTGTTGTTTTTGTGATAGTTTTCCGGATTTTCTGGATTTTTCTGTATGGATCAGCCAGACCCAGACATGACAGATGGGCAGAGTGCCGATCAGGCAGCATCAGTGGGGAGTACAGCCCCAATGATCGATGCTGATACGCTTTCTCAGTTTGCTTCACTCGTTTCTCAGATGATGAGCGAGACTCAGAGTAGAGCTTCTACTGTTCGATCTGATGACCTGGATAGACATTTGCAGTTATTTTTGAGGTTGAAACCTCCGAGGTTTGAGGGCGCTGTTGAGCCCAGAGCAGCCGAGGAGTGGCTGAGGAGATTGGAGAAGACTTTTGACGGAATGTAGTGTCCGTCAGACAGGAAGGTACCGTTGGCAGTTTTTTTGTTGGACGGAGAGGCTGAGCACTGGTGGGAAGGCCAGCAGGCAGCCAGATTTCAGGGCAGACTGAACTCTTTGATCACTTGGGAAGAGTTCACTGAGGTATTCCGAGATTGGTTTGTTCTCCCTTCTGCACGACAGCAGATGCAGGAGAATTTTCTGAGGCTTGTTCAGGGGAGCAAGACGGTGATGCAGTACGAGACTGAGTTTATTACATTAGCCAGGTACGCTCCGCAGCTGGTGAGCACTTCTGTTGAGAGGTGTTACAGATTTCTGAGGGGATTGCGAGATACCTTGAGGCAGCCCCTGATATCGTTTCAGATCACCGACTTCTCTGAGCTTGTGGAGCGAGCTCGTCTGATAGAGAACGACCTGATGGCTACTCAGCAGCGGTGGACTGCGAGTAGGAAGAGGTTTGGAGGCGAGGCATCTGGCAGTGGTTCCTCTGGGAAGAGGAGATTTATTTCTGGTTCTGGATCTGGAGATTCCAGAATGAGCGGAGGGTCGTCTGGTACTGCTACTAGTACGACGAGTTCTGGATCAGTTAGTTCGGCACCTGTGTGCCAGAACTGTGGACGACGACACTTTGGCCAGTGCTACAGGATGGCTGGTCTGTGCTTCCGATGTGGTCAGTCAGGACATCGGATTGCAGAGTGTCCACAGATGGGATTTGATCAGCGATCTGAGGGCTTCGTCAGACCTGTTAGTTCAGCAGCAGGAAGACCGAGGACTGTTCCTCCACGTCCTGAGGGATTTGCTGGTAGAGGTGGTGGTTCTAGTTCTGCACCACGGAGACCACCTACGATTCAGAGGGAGCAGAATAGTTCTGTTGCTTCAGCTCCTGTCCCAGTTCAGACACGAGTTTACAGCTTGAGTCAGCAGGAGGCTCGAGATGCTCCCGATGTTGTGACAGGTATGATTTACATTTCTGATCAGCCCTGTCGTGTTTTGTTTGACTCTGGAGTGAGTCATTCTTTTCTGTCCGAGCACTGTTTTGAGATTTTACATTTGGATTCGATGGTTTTACCGGTTTCTTTGTATGTGATTTTACCGGCTGGGAATCCTTTGATTGCTCGACAGTTTTGTTTGTGTGAGATTGAGATTGCTGGCAAGAAGTGGAAATCAAGTTTGATTCGGTTGCCGATTTCTTCGTATGATGTGATTCTGGGCATGGATTGGCTGAGTCAGTATGAAGCCCAGATAGACTGTCTGAAGAAGCAAGTGAGTTTGCTTGTGGCTGGAGAGAGAGTTGTATTTCAGGGATTACGATGTGTTCTCTCCAGTCTGGTTTCTGTGTTGGAGGTGAGCAGGATGTGGAAAAAGGGATGTCCAGTATTTTTGGCTTCGGTGCGGGATCTGAACCTAGAGGTTGGTTCTGTTTCTGAGATCCCAGTGGTACGGGAGTTGTGGATGTTTTTCCTAAGGAGTTGGTTGGGTTACCTCCGGATAGAGATGTGGAGTTCTCTATCGATGTTTTTCCGGGTACCGCTCCGATATCAAAAGCTCCGTACAGGATGGCACCGAAAGAACTTTCTGAGTTGAAAGTTCAGCTTCAGGAGTTGGTTGACAGAGGTTTTGTACGTCCTAGTGTTTCGCCCTGGGGAGCACCTGTTCTGTTTGTGAAGAAGAAGGACGGTACACTCCGTATGTGTATTGATTACAGAGATTTGAACAAGGTCACGATCAAGAACAAGTATCCTTTGCCTCGGATTGACGACTTGTTTGATCAGCTTTCCGGATCTTCGGTATTTTCGAAGATTGATTTGTGATCCGGATATTATCAGGTGAAGGTGAAGGAAGCTGATGTGGTGAAGACCGCTTTTAGTACTCGGTACGGGCACTACGAGTTCTTGGTTATGCCTTTTGGGGTAACCAATATGCCTGCTATTTTCATGGATTTGATGAACCGAGTATTCAGGGAGTATTTGGATCAGTTTGTGATCGTCTTCATTGACGATATTCTGGTATATTCTGCATCTGAGGATGAACATGCCAGACATTTGAGGATTGTGTTGGAGACTTTGAGGAGGCATCAGCTGTATGACAAGTTCTCCAAGTGTGAATTCTGGCTGAAGAGCATTTCATTTCTAGGACATGTGATTAGCGGAGAAGGCATTTCTGTAGATCCCCAGAAGATTCAGGCAGTTGCTGATTGGCCAAGGCCGACTACGGTATTTGAGGTACGTAGTTTCTTGGGCATGGCCGGGTATTATAGGAAATTTGTGAAAAGATTTTCACAGATTTCGACGCCTCTGACGAGACTGACACAGAAGTTAATTCCTTTTGTTTGGACACCGGAGTGTGAAGCTAGTTTTCAGAGATTGAAGGATTGTTTGACTTTAGCTCCAGTACTCGCACATCCGTCAGGTACGGAAGGTTTTCAGGTGTTCAGTGATGCTTCACTGAAAGGACTGGGTTGTGTCCTGATGCAGCATGGTCAGGTAATTGCTTATGCTTCGAGACAATTAAAACCACATGAGAAGAATTACCCGACGCATGATTTGGAGTTAGCTGCAGTAGTTTTTGCTTTGAAGATTTGGCGTCATTACCTGTATGGCGTCAGATGTGAGATCTTCACTGATCATAAGAGCCTGAAGTACATTTTTACTCAGAAGGACCTGAATCTGAGACAGAGAAGATGGCTCGAGTTGATCAAGGACTATGATTTGACTATTCAGTATCAGCCTGGGAAGGCGAATGTGGTAGCAGATGCTTTAAGCAGGAAGTCTTCTGGATTATCAGGTTTGCAACTTACTTTTGATGACTTCCTGATTCGTGATTTGGAGCGATTGCAGTTGGAGGTGATTTTCTCCAGTGGTTTGGAGTTAGCTCAGATGAGTATTCAGTCTACTTTGGAAACAAGGATTCAAGAAGCCCAGAAGTCAGATTCTGACTATTCGAAGTTGATTGCTCAGATTGGATCTGGTAAGACTCCTGAACTTCGAATTTCTGATTATGGTACTATTTTCTGTAAGAACAGGTTGTGGGTACCTGTGTTTGGAGCTTTGAGGCAAGAGATTCTGTACGAATCTCATCATTCAGGCTACACTGTACATCCAGGTAGCGGTAAGATGTACGCTGATATGAAGCTTTTGTTTTGGTGGCCTGGAATGAAGAAAGATATGGCAGAGTTTGTGTCGAGATGCGAAGCCTGTCAGTTGGTGAAGGCAGAGCATCAGCGACCAGATGGACTGTTGCAGTCGTTGCCTATCCCTGAGTGGAAATGGGAAGAGGTAACGATGGACTTCGCGATGGGTTTTCCGCGATCTAGACAAGGGCATGACGCCATTTGGGTGGTTGTGGATCGATTGACGAAATCCGCCCATTTTCTTCCGATCAGACAGACGGATTCAGTTGATCGCTTGGCACAGGTATATGTGAAGGAGATAGTCAGATTGCACGGTGTGCCTCGCGTGATTATTTCTGATCGAGATGGACGTTTTACTTCCAGACTTTGGAAAGGCATTCAGCAAGGCTTGGGTACGAAACTGCATTTCAGTACAGCCTTTCATCCTCAGACCGATGGACAGTCTGAGAGGACTATTCAGGTGCTGGAAGATCTGTTGAGACTTTGTGTTCTGGACTTTAGCGGAAGCTGGGAAGATCATATTCCGCTGATTGAGTTTGCTTATAACAACAGTTTTCAGTCCAGTATCGGTATGGCACCGTATGAGGCTCTGTATGGCAGGAAGTGCCGTACTCCTTTGACTCTGACGGAGGTCGGAGATAGACTGGCTTTGGGAGCCACTTTTGCTGATGAAACTGCTCAGAAGATCAGTTTGATAAGAGAGAGATTGAAAGCTGCTCAAGATCGACAGCAGAAGTATTACAATCAGAAGCACAGTTTTGTCGAGTTTCAGGTTGGTGACTTTGTGTATGTCAAAGTCAGCCCGATGAAAGGTGTGAGCAGATTTGGTCAGGTGAGCAAGCTTAGTCCAAGGTATGTTGGACCTTTTGAAATTTTGGAAAGGATTGGAAAAGCTGCTGACAAGTTATTGCTTTCTGATTCTATGCCTGATGTGCATAACGTGTTTCACGTGTCCACTCTGAGGAAGTGGGTATCCGACTCTGAGAAAAAGGTATCTGCTGATGAGGTTGAGATTCAGGAGAATCTGACATACAAGGAAGAGCCAGAGTTGATTTTGGCGTACGACGTCCGAAAGTTAAGAAATAAACAGATTCCGATGGTTAAAGTCTAGTGGAAGCACCGGACTGCACGGGAAGCGACTTGGGAGAAGGAGTCTGACATGAGACAGTCGTACCCGTACTTGTTTTGACTGAGTTTGGATTGGATAATGTCGAGGATGACATTTTTCTGAGTTGGGGAGATTGTAATATCAAGAACTGCTCCAGTATCGTCCAGGACGATCTGGGATCGTCCTGGGACGATCTGGGATCGTCCTGGGACGATCAGTTGAAATGAAGCTCCAGAATTTGCCCAGTTTTGCTCCAGGTGATTTTCTGTAGGCATCGTCCAGGCCGATTGGAGACATCGGCCAGGCCGATAGTTACTGTAGAAAATATCGGCCAGACAACAGCCCTGGGAGGATTCCAGGACGATCCTTTTGGTCGGATCGTCCCGGGACGATGTGGCGATCGGCCGGGCCGATCTGAGTATTACTTAAAGGAAATCAGTCGTTTTGAAGAGAGAGAAAAGATTTTTTAAAATATCCAATTTTCTGTTCTGAGGAGAGAGAAAAAGAGAAAATTGGAAAAGTTGATTTCGGGAAGACGCGGAGCCATTTTCGTTCGAAGAGACTGTTGAGGAATTTGCTGTGCACGAGGTAAGGCACATTTCACCTTTCTCAATTTTCAGAACCGTCGTGTTTGGCGGTATTTTCTGTCTGGATTTTGTTTCCGTTAGCGATTTTCGTCCGTATCTTTTGATCGGTTCAGTTTTTACCGCGTAACTTTTTGTATATCGTTGCCGTGCCGGGTGTGCACGTTTTAACTATATTTTGAAGATTTTTGTCCGGGTATTTTTGATTCGACTGTGTTTTTAGTCGACTGGATTTTTCTGTGGAATTGGAAATTATCTGTGCAGTAGAATAAAGGTTCTGAAATGTTGATATCTGTATTCTGTGCGAATTTGGTGAATTTTGATTTTCAGGAAAATTGTGTAAATTCTGTATACTGCCGTTGTGCTGCCCGATTTTTGTCTGATTTCTGATTTGTCCGGATTTCTTCTGAATCAATATACTATTTGTATCTGTATATATATGCTAAAACTTAGATGAGCTCAAGTTGGAGAAATATCTGTTCTGTTCCGGATCCGAGGAAAATCTGTTTAGGTGCTATAAGCACTATTTATGTATTCTGGTGCCGTGAGCACATTTAGCTATTAATTACTCAGCTATTATTCTGGTGCTGTGAGCACAAGGGAGACATAAGGGTCAGAATCCGCAGTGATTCTGTTTAGTTTAGTTTAGCTATTAATTAAATATCTGATATCTGATATCTGATCTGATATGATTCTGATACGATTTTGTTCTGTTCTGATATGATCTATACGATTCTGATTCTGTTGATCTGATATGTCTGGTCTGTTCTGTTTCTGATTTGATACGACTTCTGTTTCCGTACAGTTCTGTTTGATTTGATATCTGTCAGATTCTGTTCTGATTTATGTACGGATTTGTCTGATGTTTTGGTTTTGCGATTCTGAGGATTTTGATTGGAGGTTTGTTGCTTTACTGAGCTGTTGAGCTCACCCTTGCTTTCTGGTGGTTTTCAGGTTCTGGGAAAGGGAAGGAAGTCCAGGATTAGTTCAGAGTCTGATCAGTATAGGTACTTTTGTACTTTTGATTTTTGTACAGTCATGGCTTTTCTGTTCCGTCTTTCTTTCTGTCTAAAAGCCATGTACTGTATTTGTAGATGATTATTTTGAGGAAATGAAAAGATAGATGTTTAGTTCCGCTGCATTTGATGTTTTTAGTAGCTCTGTGTTTTTATTGTGTTGTTTAGAATAATTTGGAAGATTCAGTTCCGAACCAAATTCCAAAGCTAGATCCTGGTTAGTGTCTGCTGCTTCGTCGCGGCCCGGTGCGGACGGGATCCGTCTCGTCTCGGGTCGGGTCGTGACAGAATACCCTCCCCAGTATGAGCAATGTTAACGGAGGAGCCATCCCCAACGGTAATGTTGTCCTGACCAAGATATGGTTGAGCCAGAGATAGATTGTCTAGGGAGTTGGTGAGATGCAACGACGCCCCTGAGTCCAAGAACCAGCTTGTTTCAGAGGAGTCTGATCCTGCCATTAACACCACATTTGAGTTCTTTGTTGACGGTATGTACTGAGGATTGAGCCGGTGCCAACACTTTTGAGCCGAATGACCCTTCTTGTAGCAGATTTGGCAAAGAATAGCAGCATTTGGATTTGTACGAGTTGTCGTAGTAGCTACAGTTTGATCAGCCAAATTGTTGCACGTATTAGAATGGAACGCATTCTTGTTCTTGGATCGACGCCCTTGGCCACGGTTGGTATGCAGCGCCATGTTGGGGTCATGACCGGTAGAATAGCGAGCTGCGTCAGAAACAAGGTTTATTTCTTCACTTAGAAGAAGGGGATATAGCTGATCGAGAGAAAGAGAGGAGGAGGTGGTTCGAATCATAGTTTTAAAGGATTGATAAGATTGAGGCAGCCCATTGAGTATGTAATGGATAATATCCTCAGGATCCACACAAGAACCGGCAGCCGCTATTTGATCGACTATAGCCTTAATTTCATAGAGATAAACCGTCATCGAGTTGTTCTTGAGAGAGACATTGTGCAGAGCATTCTTTAGCTGGATTATTGTAGAACGATTGGTGGCTTGGAAACGGGTTTCAAGGGCAGCCCAGATTTGAGCCGTTGATTCGAGCGAAATGACATAGGGAAGAATCGATGAGGATATAGTGGAGCAGATAGAAGCAGAGAGGTTTTGATTCGTTAAAAGCCATTGAGCGTAGGTGGGATTTGGCGACGAGGAGCCGTCAGCATGATGCAAAAACTGGGCAGGAGGAGGAATGGAATAATCAAGAAAATGTAGAAAGCCATTAGCTCTCAGAGTTTTGAGCACCTGAGATTTCCAAATGAGAAAGTTTTCAGGCGTAAGAGGAGAAGTAACAAGATTGCGAAGATTGGAAACAACAAATTTAAGAGTTGCCGGAATCGTTGAGTCGTCGGGCAGCGGAGTGGCGCTCCGTTCTTAGAGGTGAGAAGAACCAGAGTCGGTCATTCTCTCAGAATCGGAAGCCTCTTCCTGATACCATGTAGAAACACAACTCACGAAATCTAGCTAGAAGATGATGAAGAGAAACAGAGAATATTATTCATGTGCCTTGACTGTTACAGAGAATAGGCCTTACATATATAGAGCTAGATAAGACTTATTACACAGAAATTACAAAGAAACCAAAGAGTCTTCTAGAAACAGAACAAGTACATTTATTTATATATTATAATAGAATGACGTAGAATATAGAAAAGCCTAAGGACTATGTAGAAAATAATTAGATACAAGAAAAAGACTAATAATGTTTTACACCATATCTATAAAGTATGCTTAAAAAGATATGATTTATGTAATCTACAAAAATAATGATAAGGTTAAGGGAAAATGTTGAATAATATAAGACTTGGACAATTTTTTTGCTACAATTTTATGACATTAAAAGGCTAAGTTTTATTTGATGGAGAAGGGCTAAAAATATCCACATTAGATATTTTGGATATTAGATAACTAATGGTGATTATTTTAGGTTAATTGGATGTGAATAAGAAGTTATAATTTTTTTCATTAATTGATCATTATAGGTGGACAAGATGATTTAGAAATTTTTCGCAAAGGTGTATAACTCAATTTGTATATTGTTTGAAGTATTTTAATGCCTTAGAAAGGTCATGATGATGTAGAAGAATGAAAGATAAGAGGAATAATGATGCTTTATGATCACAATTCTTAGTTGTGGTTGATTTGCAAATATGTCGCAATTTACGGTGGAATTTTCGAGGTATAACTGTAATGAAAATATTATTTTATGGAACTCAAAATCCATTGTAAATCTGCCGCAAAATATTTGCGGGGGATTTTGTTGGACGCAAATGAATTTCCGATGAGCCTTTTGGATTCAGATTAGATTATGCTGCAAATCCATTGGAGATCTTATTTAGCAGCGGATTTTGCTTGTTTTCAAGTGGATTCGTTCGCCAGAAACATTTGTCTTTCCTTTAGTGATAATTATATTTATAATATTATAATACATGCAACAATTTTAATCCAAAGATTTCATGGGAAATATTCTCCTAGAATGTAAGCCCTTCTAGGAAATTTGAATCTCAAAGTAAAACAAATCTCATATAGTCTTCTTCATACTAGCTAAGAGACATCTGTATGATAGATATGGATTCATATTTTATCATTTGAGCCTTTGAATATTCTTCTCTTATAACTTTCAAATTAGCATGATGTATTGTTTTACTAAACATTCAAAAGATAAATGCATCATTTGCTTTGATTTTGAGCCTGCAAAGGGGTTGTCTTATATTTTATGATAGTGCATTCATTCCCTCCTAATGTTTCTCAAAAAACATAACTGATACATCATCAAAAAATTACACTGATCGAGCACGAATCTCGAGGCAAAATCAAGTTGGAAACTTCAAAAAATAGATCGGAGACCATCTGAAATAAAATTTCAGCAAACTTACAGTTGAACTGAGCGTCTTAGAAACACAAACCCAACGACACCAAATTCAACCCAATCCGAGCCCAAATGGATCCAAATCAAGGACCCGAAGCGCTGTTGGAAGATTCAAATCATAATTTGAGTTACCAAACGGTCTCTGATTTTAACGAGCTTGTACTCGTATCGAACGACTCGACGAGACGAATCTAACGAGCCCAAGATCACTGAATTCTGACATCACTAAGGTCTTCAAATGTCCAACGAACGGTGCACGATCATTGGATTCAATATCGACCATCCATTCAGCCACTCCCTATTTGCCCCTGATCTCACACCTATTTACAAGCTATGCCACTCCAGAAAATCTATAAATAGACCCCTCACTCCTCATGAAAGGGGGGGAAGCCAAGAGAGAAGAAGGAAGAGAAGGAAGAAAGCTCCTGCCGCCTAACTCCTCCTCGACCACCGCCAGAGTGCTGCCTAGTCTTGCCGCACCACCGCCGGACCACCAAGGGCCGCCGGAGTGCTGCCGTACCACCGTCGTAGTCTTGCCGCACCACCGCCGGACCACCAAGGGACGCCGGAGTGCTGCCGCACCACCGCCGGAGTATTGTCGCACTACCGCCGTAGTCTTACTACACCACCGACGGACCGCCAAGGGACGTCGAAGTGCCATTCGAAGCAGAAGTATCCCCTGATACTAAAGTGCCACTGCCGATCCACCGCCTGACATCGGAGTGCCGCCAGACCACTACCTGACAGTGGAGTGACGTTGGATTTTTGTAAAACTCTTAGTTAATATCTGTAATCTGGTCGTCTTCAAGGACGAGTCAGACCATTGTATCTCCTCAAATTTTAGTGGAATCATCTTCAACTGGGCTAGGCCCCGTGGTTTTTTCCCTTTCCGGGTTTTCCACGTAAAAAATATTGTGTTCTTTGTGTGTGAGCTGGATATCCGTGCAACGCTAAGACGTAGAATCATAACTCTATCGCCGCGTAAATTCTAGCCCGCAACAATAACCCATGTGTTTAATATTCCTTATTGTTGGAATGATCAAGTCAACTCTTTTTTTTTTCTCAAAATATTTTTTTTTTTTATATTTCATGCTGCCCATAAGTCGGAGGCTATCAACACACAACATTGGATATCTACCGACATTCACCAATATTCAATGCTCAACACTCACCATCACCCTTTATTGATGCTTATGGAGCTACAAAACTAGACGTCTGCTAATCATTATTAGTCGATACCTACAACTAATTAACATCCATCAACATATAACTTTCTAGTGCTCCCTATCAGAGTTTGATAACACTCGTCGCTCATTGGCTCACAACAACAAATAACGTACACTCTACCAATGCTGTCCAACCTATACCCGATTGATCTCAGCCAATGCCCAACTTTTGCGTTTGTGTCACCCTTCACTAACATTGCCAATTGATGTCTAATGCTTCTCATCATTATTGACATTAAATACGCCGACCACCACTTTAGAACATAATATTAAGTAATCAAAATTCTTTTATTGTACCAACACTATTTCTAGTTATTAGAAAAAAAAAAAAAAAACATATCCTTATAAATTCAAACTCTTATTAGTAGATTTGTTTAAGGCAAGAACACAAAATTTTTCTTTTCGGGTGTTTCAATTAAAACATTTTTTTACCCATTTGTACAAAATTTTCTCTATTTTTATGTATAAGTGATAAATTTTGGACAATTTTAAACATAAATCTCAATTATTATAGTCATCAAAAGGAATTGGAATAAGAAAATATTGGATAATATAAATTATATATAATAGATTAATAATTTAATATACATACATAATATTATATATATAAAATATTGCGTATATATTACAAATTTACAATCCAATTGCGTGAATGAATTAGTGGCGGTGTGTTTTGTATTAAAGCACGCGCTGAAGCTCGGAAATCATCGGCCGTCCAATAACTTCAACGGCTAAGATCGAATCAATGCATGATGTAGATCTCTTTCTATAAATAAACCGAGACCCCTAGAAGTCGTCGACTCCTCGGCTCGAGCCGTCTACTACGCCAAATCTGTGGCAGGAGTTAGTCGTGCGATCGCGGCCGTGGAGAGAGCGAAGGTCGAGGTAACTAACGAGAAATTCGACGGTAGGAAGTTCCTTCGACGCTAGGGTTTTTTGTGGGAGAAGCAGCGCAAGGCAACCCGTGATCTTGGAATTCAGGTTCTGTTTCTGATTTCGGGGGCATTTATAACGCGCTATTTCTCGGTTTATTTCGCCCCCTACAAAATCTGGCTCCAGCCTTTCGTTCCTCTCCGGTTTAGGGTTTTAATTTCTGCGGCGAGGCGCAAGTGGAAATCGGATTTGTTTTCGTCCGCAGTGTTGGTTCCTTCATATTGGTTGATAGTTGAAGAAAACGGTTCTTGCTAGGAAGAAAGGTTCGGGTAGGGTTTGTTTGTTGCTTACACTATTCTTATGGTTCCTTCTGTCGGTTAGTGGTTTACATTGAATGCTAATGTTGGATGCGTGGTTGATGGGGGAGCTGGTTAGAAGTTTAGGATTTTCGTGATTGTCTGTAAGGGATTTTGAGATTGGCATCTAGATTCTTGCGAGTTACTCAGATCCCGATTAGAAAGCTGGTTAATTTTGTGTCTTGATGCATGTGCTGCAGGGCGCATCTCTACCTATTTTTTGAAGGCTGAAGGCATTTATTTTTTCAGCGTGGGAATATTACAGGAATTATTTTTAAGAAATTTACAGTATTGTTTTGCTTTTGCGGGTTGAAGACTTGTTGTTAGCATTGGAGGAGGTTTATTGTTGCAGTAATCCTGGAGTGGCTGAATTGTGAATAGGGATTTGTATAATATCTTAATGACTCAGACTGTTGCCAAAGAGTGCTCTTGGTCCCGGAGTAAGGTGTCGAAGAAGGATTCTGGAGATCTTTCACTAACATTGATGGAAAAAGCGCATAAGTTTCCTGGAGGGTACACTTCAGGGTTTGTCCAGGACTACAGGCATGCAGTAGAGGCTGTTGGTGAATCTGAAGGATTTACTGGCCTTGGGCAAGTTGGATCCGAAGACCCTTGCACGCCAAAGAGAAGGTGTATAAGCTTGAATGCAGACAGGTGCGATGGTTTCTTCGTTCCCATGCAAGTTATCGCACTGTCAAATATGTCAAGCACTGAACGAAAGGATTTGGAAATAAGGCTTAGGAGGGAGCTTGAGCAGGTTCAAAAATTTCAGAAGAAAATACTTTCAAGCACCGCATTAATGTCAAATGGAGCTGCAGTTTCTTCATCCTGTGACCCACTTGTGAAGAAGCATGATCTTGCGATTCAGAATGCTTCCCAGTTGAAACGTAGTGCAACTGGTAGGTTTGAGTCTACTACTAAGCAAGTGAAGCACTTCTCAAACGTAGTACCAACATCCGTTACTGTATTGATGAAGCAATGTGAAGCACTTCTCAAACGCCTGTTGGGACATCAGTATGCTTGGGTTTTTAATAAACCTGTTGATGTGGTGAAGTTGAATATTCCAGATTATTTCACTGTTATCAAACGACCCATGGATCTTGGGACTATTCAATCCAATTTAGCGTCAGGTTTCTACACCGCTCCTATGGAGTTTGCATCTGATGTGAGGCTTACATTCTCCAATGCAACTACGTACAATCCACCTGGTAATGATGTGCATTTCATGGCTGATGCCATGAGCAAGTTCTTTGAAATGAGATGGAAGCCTATTGAGAAGAAGCTGGTTGCTGCTGATGGTGCTATAAAAAGAGAAACAGTAACTACCAAGCCAGTGCAACAATCTAAGAAGAGGAAAATTCATCAGGAGGGCCATAACACTGTTGTGCTAGATAGTAAGGTACAAATGACAGATGAAGAGAAACTGAGTCTAAGTAGGCGTTTATCTTTGATTCCTGAGCTACCACAACACATCGTTGATTTCCTGAAGCGGCATACTGACAATGCAAATGAGAGTGCAGAGGATGAAATAGAAATTGATTTTGATTCTCTTAGCTCTGACACCTTATTTGAATTGAAGAAACTATTGGATGACTACTCAAAACAAAATCATTCAGAAAATCAAGCAAAAACCGAGCCTTGTGAAGTGGAGGTAGTATTTTTGTAGGGTTGCATTATTTGCATGTTCACATTCATTTTGCATTTGTTACCAGAGTTTTTATATTTCCTTGCAGATTCTGAATGAATCTGGACTCAGCAATTCCTCAATGCATCCTTGCAAAGGTTTGCCCTTTTCTTGAAAATCAAGGCTATGTCTTTTACTGCAGCAATGGAATCTTGAGATCCTTTGTTCTTACCGATATGTTTTCAGGAAATGAACCCGTAGATGAGGATGAGGACGTTGATATTGGTGGTAATGATCCTCCCACGACAAGCTACTTTCCTGTTGACGGAGTTAATAATGCAGCCCCAAGAAGTAACAGGGGTAGTAGTTCAAGTAGTTCCAGCAGCGAATCTGGATCATCTTCCAGTGGTTTGTGCTTTATTTATATCTACTTTCTTTTGCTGATAAGTTCTCTCATTTTTTTTAAGTGGTATTGCTCTAGTGCCTTTTTTCTAACAGTAAGACATTGTAGTTAAACATGCAAGTTTCATCTTTATTCTAATTATTATCTTTTACACTACATTTATACTTTTACCGTATTTATATTAAATTTTTATGTTTCGTGATATTGGCTGAAGGAAGTTGAGTGATGAGTGCAAAACTTCTTTGTTATATAGATTGTTTACCAATACTATTCATTGGCAGCAATGCTGATGTTGATTTCTGAGAAAAGCCATTCACCGTTTAATTAAAGATCTACCATTTTATTATAGAAGTAAAGAAGTATGCCTGAATTTGTTTGTCTGCACTCTTTCCTCTCATGGGTGTGCATGAGTGCATCTATTTGTGCTTGAATGAATATATTTATATTTCTATTCCTTCCTGTGTGTGGCTATGTGTCAAAAATGATTTCATTTGTTCATAAATCGGTGAAAAATCCAACCTTATTCTGCTGAGAACATTAAATAAATTACTCTATAATGTAAACAGTGGCTATGTTGATCTCGTGAACATAAACTAGGGATTTTTTTCCTCTTGTTTTTGGTGAATATTTTGCTAGTCTCTTTAAGTGCAGGATTAATTATCTCTTTATTTTGTTTAGGGGAGTATTAAACAAAAATTTGTTATATTGAACATATTGAAAAGCTGAGAATAATATGGTTGTGTAACTCATAGATTGATTTGTAGCCTAATTTTAGAGGCATAGATTGAAACTGCTGCTACATGTTTTTTAGGTCTGAAACTCTATCAATATACTTTATTGCAATGCGTTAGAACTCCAGGTTCCACAGTCATCTGTATGATCATGAATAATAGCAACCATATTTCGTTCAAGTTTTTTCTGATATGAGCATTATTGTCTTGATTTATGGCCAAATTCCATTTATCATTTATTCTATCCATTTGCTTAGACTAATTCAATTGCATGTGAACGAAGTGCATGCTGTTAAATGAAAAATTAAGAAATATTGTTATGAAAATAAAAAATTAAAATTTACCATAGTATTATTATACTAAAATAATATTCTTATTTTTTAAATAAAATTTGAATTAGAATTTCTAGGCATATATATATATATATATATATATATATATATATATATATATATATATATATATATATATATATATTACTGTATATGTTTGAATGATGTTTCTGCTACAACATCAATACCAAACCCTTACATTCAAAATACTGAGTGGGCAAAATAATTTAGAAGTTAGGCACAAGACTACTTCACAAAACATGGTACAATATTTCTAAACCATTGTGCACATAATTGTGAACAATTATTTGGAAAGAAACAACTATTAAGAAAAATAAATATCCAACATCAGCTTCCTATTCTGAACAAAACGGAATTAGAAACGAAGATAAAAAGTGAACATGCTGGCAAGATTATAATAAATTGCACAATATTTCAAAAGGAAATCAGTAAAATGTTCCAACAAACAAAAGAAAATTTCTTTGTCCATCAGGAACATCGGTTTAATCTAAAATTGCAAACCTCCCGTGGCATTTTTTTCTTAATTACATATTCATTATTGCAAATCTCTCTTTCTTGGTGAGGATGTCTTAGAATCACCACACTTACCTTTGGCTCGAAATGATGCTATTTGTCTGACAAAACCCTTGGTTAAAACCAGTAACAAAACAAATTTAGATTAAATATATGATAAAAAGAAGGATAATAGAAATAACGAATCTGGATAGATAAAAGATGGAGAGGTATGCGAAGGTGAGGATCATCTAAATATAGAGATGATAGGCGGGATCTGGAGCATACAAAATGAAGTTGAAGAGATGCCCGATGTAAAATGGACTTTTGTGGATAGGAGCGAATGTATTTTTGACATTAGAAACCAACAATATCTAGAGATTAAAGATGTATGTAGGCAGCAGTTGGAGGTGAAGGAATTTGAAGGGTTTTAAAAATAGAGAAATGTTATAGCAGGTATTAAATGAGGTGGAGATGTTATTAAATGGAAGAAGAAGCCGAACTGGGAATTTGAAGGGGTTTTAAAGATAGAGAAAATGAATATTATAGACTAAATGTGAGGCGGAGAGGTTATTAAATAGAAGAAGCCGAATGGGGGAAAAGGAATATGAATAGTTTTTTAGAAATAGAAGACTAGAGATGAGATAAATGGTTGAGATTTTTTTTAATAGAAATGGAAGACTAGGATTTCATATGAGGAGAAGTAAGTCACTTTTATAATAGAAATATAGATTTTACGTGTGAGTAGTCTAAAATCTTTGTTTTATCGCATTGCTCTTATGTTAAGTAAAAATAGATATTATCGATGATTTTGATTATTTAGTAATTGCTAACTGTTGCATTTCCCCTAACATTTGGCTTGTTTAAGTGATTTTGTTTCATGTTTAGTCTTCTTATAGGGCTTGCTTCAAGCTCCTGAGATTTAGTTTTAATTTAGATGATTGGATTAACCCTTGTCTGATTTGTGATGATGGGTTGATGAATTCGAGAACTATGCTTGGTGGTGTTGAAAAATGTTCTTAGGAATTAAGTGGCGAGCTATTCTATTAAGTGTCCAGCCAGATTTATGTTTGCGAATGATCTGATGTTTACCCTTTGTAACTTGGCTCTTTATTTGTTCAGCCCAAATCGTGTCAAGTCTCCAGTTCGTTAAATGGATTTTATTTCATAGGTAGGCGGGCATGTATGCATATGCTGATTGGTTTGCTAAACCACCTTTTTCCTCGGTAGTAGAGATTATCATCTTTTTGCTGCATTGAGTTGTGATGCGGCCTGGTTGGTTGTACATTTTGGCTGGTGATGTTTATTAAATCATTGTGAAATATGTACGTGAAGGCCAATCTTAACCTTGTTAAAGTTCTATATTGTTTAACTTTTTGTTTCCTGAAAATTTTTATTGAAGTCTTCGTTATATGAGAGAACGTTTGTGATAACTTTAAATTATTCTTAGTCTAACTGAACCTCTATGCAAACTGAAACAAGTTCTAAGTGAGAACTAGGAACTGATACTGAATTTGGCACTCCAAAGGGGAAGAATTAGGTGCATGATGGCAATTTTGAATTTCTTGCAAAATTCTTCCCAACCCAATCCTATTAAGAATGCAAAATATGATCAGTCAAATTAAATGAAGAATCATAAAATGTTGGTGCGAGGTGGTGCACAAGAGAGTAATGCTAATATTGCAGTTTTCAAGCATTGTAAAAATTATTTTGCACCATGTGGTGCAAGCTTGTAAACAAGTAAATCAATCTTACAAATGCAACTAAGTGTTTAATGATGTATCTGCATGAAATAATATTAATTTTGAGTGTTTAATATTAAGGACACTGAAATTAAACCTTTTAACCACAGACGCTTATGATCTCTTAATTCATCAAAAATCAAGTCACACTAAGTGTTTACACAGTGAAGATGATAATCACATAGTATATACAAGGATAAGGATGAGTAGAATAAATAATAATAAGCACAAATAAGCATATCTACTAACAGCTACTTGTGAAGCACTCAACACATGAATCACCATAAGAATATGCGAATCAATAAATGAATCACCACTAGAAATATTTAGAAAAGAATTCAAGATTTTTTTTAGATGATGAACCCTTGGTTCTTCCTTCTTCTAAGTGTTGTAAACTTTAAACTCTCTAAGCCTTATTCCATGTTGTTTTTCATCTCAATATTGCTGGTATATATAGTACTAGGAATCCTCTAACTAATGCCTTCAATTTCCTACCAAAACTGGGAAAAAATGGCGAAAAAATCTCTAGTGGTTCTCTAATCTTGCTGTTCGTGTCATTTTCACTGAAAGGTGAAAGTTGTATGTATTTAGCAATTTAATGAATTTATATGCTAATTATATGATATTGCATCCCAGAATGTATTTAGACAATGTTATAAATTCAATGGAATAATAATTAAGTACAATACGGTTCTGAAGTCATTTGCAGAAATATGATAAATACATGTTGTAAAAATTAGAATTAATCATTGATTGACATATAAAGTTATATTTAGCAAATTTAATGGATTTAGTAGAAAATTTAGGATCACATAAATTTGCGTAAGGCATTAGATATCTTGTAAATATGAGCTTAAGCAAATTATCACTACTATATGATTAATGAATCAATTCACATAAATATATTATGATAATGAATCGAATAAATAGTAAATGAAGTCAAATTAATAGTCAAAATTCATAGTGTAATGGGATTTTTTTTTGTAATAATTGAAATTGAATTTATAATAAATATGGCTAAATTGAAATCCTTATGTGTGTTCATCATCTTTTAAGTTCTTAGTAGAATTTGGCTCAATTAATTTACAATGAATATTGTTTACATTAAACTAAGTAACCTTGCTTGAAGGTGTTGAAGTAACCTTCTTGAGCATTTTTTTAGGTAGCAAGTCCTCCCGAAGCTTGAACTTCCATCTCATCATGCTTGTTATTAATTGACTTACTTGAAAAAACATTTTATAGACAATTAAATGGCATTACATCAAATTTTTATCATTACATCATTAACGAGTAGCGAATGTTCTAGGAAGACAATATTTAATATTTTGAATACGTAATAGTTCTAAGATTACAAATTATAAACAAGCTTCAACTTTAGAGCATAACATTTGGTTACGTAGAGGTATATTTTTAATCAATTTATTAGAAACCTTTATATTCTTTGTAGAAGTATCCTTATAGATAAACTTACACATTTCTATTAAGAGGTTGAAAACTTAGATACATGCAATTAAGGGTACGTTTGAGACTGCTTTCTTATTGCATTGCTTTTCAAACTGCAACTACAGTTTCATTTTACTATTGCTTTCTTTTCAAAAGTTTGAGGTGAAAAGTTATTTTTTACAATAGTAGTTGTTGATGTGTGATGTCTTTAGAAAAGTGGATGCTTGAATATTTTAAAAAAGAACATATTTATAACATCCACAATAGCTTTAAAAAAAGTTACTTTTCATATAACAACGTTACACGTTGCAACTATCACAAACAGACCCTAAGATGAAGTGGTGGGGCCCTAAGTTGAAGTACTAGGGTTTCTTTTCAACCTATATATATATATATAGGAAATGTAATATGCACCATTTGAAATGCCTAAATTTAGTTGACATGCTTAATATAAGAGGAGCATGGCATACAAGGAGGTGAATATCACTTGTTTATTGCATATTTTGCATAAATATTTCATTAAAAATGTGTTGACTTGTAGGATGTGGAGAGCATTACCCACATTTTTCTAATTTCTTGGCTTTAGAGATATTTTTCAATGAGCTTTGCTTATGATTCTTTTTTATCAAGATTTTGCTTATTATTGACTAACTTGTTATCTTTATCATTATGTTGGTATTCATATGTCATCAAAAAATTCATATTATCAGGGATGTTGACATAACTCCTAGATTTCAAACCTCTCTAATATTTGAATTGAAAAATTCTAGAATTGACTATGGGATCATCTATATTATGTTTTAAGAAATTCTATAATCAAAATGAGTGTTTTGATGTGGCGATCCCAATGATACCAACAACGCTTGATCCAAGCTTCAATTGGCTTAAATTAAGCACTCAAAAGTATGATGGGATATTTCATAAGATCATTTAAGGGGATTTATCACCTTTAATTTTTGTGTTTATAATTGAAATGAGGGGTTCAATGATCCCAAATTTGCTCTTATCTAATATCATTAAGAAGCTAGGATGTCAAAAAATCATTATATGATTAAGGGGGATCAAATCTAATCGTTTGATGGATCTTGCTTTATGATCATCATAACCAAAATGACCTCTTTAGAAACTTATAAATTAGCCATGCTTTTGCCATTCATTGATGTATCAATTTCGTTGGAAGAAAGTTTAGACTAGGGGTAACCCTAGCTACAGCCTCAAAAGAATTTTTATGTCAACATCATAGACATGATTGATGTTGGGCAACTCCTTCCCTCAGTCATTTGTTATTATATCAGTTTCAAGGGAAGTAAGTCCAGATTAGGTTCATTGTTGCAATTGGGAAGCTCCTACTTCACATGATTTTTCTACTTATCTATGACAACCTCATTTGCCTCTATTTTTTTAAGTCTTCAATCATATATGTGAAATTTCATAAGAAATTTTTAATGAATTCTAACTCCATATACAATCCCTTATTAAACTCCTACTCCCCAGGTAAAGTCATAGTCAAAACTTTGAAAGGGCTGTAACAACTTAAAAGAATGACTATTTTTGATGTGAAACTAACCCCATGCGAAGATGATTTGCTTAATGACGTTTGCACGCTTAGATGTAGAGGCAATAATAAGTAAGATCTTATGCGGAATTGAACGATAAGATAAATATTAAGTGGTGCTTAGCTTAGGTTAATTCTCATGCATAGAAGTTAAGTTCAAAAGATAGCCATCTTAATCCAACATTGCATACGTAGATTGTTCCAACAATAAATTCCAATACTAACAATAAGATTAGTCTATGAAAGGTCCCTCACACAACTCTTCTAATTACTAGGCTTTAGCGGAGAAGAATTAACGTGATCGTCATGAATCTACTAAGACCACAATTGGGTAGTAACTACAAAGATAAAAGAGTCGGAGAAAGAACTTTACCCAAAGAGAAGATACGTGGCTGCGGTTGGGACTCCTGAGCAGAGACAACCTTCGGCTGGATTGGTTGGAATGAATTTGGAGGCCTCCAAAACAGCAAAATGAGAATTCCAGGAATACAGGACAACAATTTCCTGTTTCTTGGCTTCGGGACAGCAGGTGGAGTCTTCTCTAGATGCAGAATTCTCTGGAATAGTACTTGGAGGAGGGCTGGTCAGCAAATAGGAGCAGACCTGGCAGCACCATGGCTGGCTGGAGTTCCCGGACAGCAATTTTCTAGGAGGAAAAATTGCTGGACAGCAATTTGGGGCAGGTTTAGGAGCCTCGTTTTGAATTTTGAATCCCTCAAGTAACGTATAAAAGTGGGAAAATCATTCCTTATGAGAGGTTGATTTAAGCAATTTGTGGGAGGTGATTTAATGAGGCAAGAGAGAGAAATCTGAAGTTTTAATTTCAGATTTTTATCAAAGGGAAGGGGCTAATTTGAAATCCAAATCAATAGCAATTAATACATTGAATTAGCATTAATTGGCTTCCACCCATGCATGGCCGGCGGCATCATGGAGGAAGGAGAGGGATTTACTTCACAAATCTGAAATTAATTTCAGAATTAAGTAAATTGGAGGGAGGGGAATTTGAATTTGAAAATTTTGAATCAAGAGCCTTGAATGCATTAATGAAGCATTAAAGGGAATTTCACCCTCATAGGGCCGGCGACATTGTGAGAGGGAGAGGAGTGATTAGGAAGAGTAATTTCTTTCCAAATGAGTTTGAAACTTATGGGGGGAAAATAATGAGTCATTCAATTAGATTCCGTTCGAATTTTAAATTCGAAAAACTTCCTTATTTGGAAGTTTGCAAATAAGGAAAGTTTTTTTGAATTTCAAAATTCAATAACTCATGCATTTAATGCGGGACCTCAATCAAGGAGCCATTATGATGATTGACATCATCATCATGGTTTGAGGCAAGGGGATGGCCGGCGGCCAAAGGAGGAGGAGGGGATTTGTCGTCGGGTGAGGGGTTTGGCAAGTGGGGGAGGGGGAAGAGGGTTGGCCGGCCAAGTGGGGGTGGTGGGGAAAAATCCGGCGGCTAGGGGAGAGGGAAGAAAAGAAATTAGGTAGAAAACCAAGAGCTCCACCAAGGGGTTGTTGGGTATTGCTTTGAGCCTCTCATAGGCTTTCCTTCCTTGAGAACTCACAAAGAGAACTCTAGAACTCACAAAGAGATCCAAAACCAAAATTTTCATTAGCAATAATCATCATCCTTTCCAAGAGGAAGGGGAAGGCTTAAATAGCCAATTACATGAATGAAAAATAAAAGACATAATTGCCCCTAGGGCAAACATAAAACAAAGCCCTCAAGTGAGGGTAGAAATGGAAAAATACAAATAACAAATAAAATACATGAAAATAAATAGACACGATCGTAGCCGTTGATCTTTGATGTCCTCATCAATTTTTATGCTAGATTTGGGAAACATGTAGCATATATTGCATCCCAATCAAGTTTTAATCAGTTATAGTGGATTCAATTATATCCTTTCGATTATATATTTAATTCATAAAGTAATAATCTAACTATAACTATTTAAGATATGTCAAAAAAATCACGGTGGATCTCTCTCGTTCCTCTTTATAATTTTAATTTGTGGGGTTACACCTTATCATGACTACCGAAGGTAGTCTTATTTTCTTAAGGATTTGTCACAACCATCTCTTCATCACAAACTACAACATCTACAACATCTAAAATTAACTCATTAGAAATTCTCCATAATAATAGGAGGTAGACAGGTTCTCTACATTTAAAAGTTTAGAATGTGCACGCCTTAGAAGATAGGATACCATATTAAGTTCACTTTTATTCATGGGGGCAATATTGTCTCACTATCAGCTCAAGGATCTAACTTTAGCAACCTGGAATTTTATCCTTACAATAACTTTAGGAGAGGATGGGCATGCGATGAGAGTATACTTACCTAATTGCCCCTACCGTTTTATTTTTTTGATTTTATGGAGATCTTGTTCTTTTTATTATTTTGAGATATGCTACTATGTTTTGTTGTTTTATTTTCAACACCTACGTTATACTTTCTAACTTTTTTTTGTCTCTTTTTTTTTTTTTTTGATATTATGCAGACTCGGACTCAGGTAGTACTTCTCGAAGTCGATCAAATATTAATGCTTCTAGCTCTCCAAATTCGACCAAGGTATCTTGTTCAATTTACAATATTTTTCTTGATATTTCCACTTTTTGAATTCATTATCTGCTCTAATCTTCTCATTCTGATGTTGACTACGTATTCCGCATTTTACTAATTTCGCATATTTCTTTTTCTTCTTTGATTAGGGAAAGGGCCCTCAGATAGCTCCAAGCCCAGGAAAAGGTGGCATTATATTTTTTTTGGTCTGCTAATCATTAGCGTGCTTAGCATTGCTACCTCTTAAACATCTTAGCTTTTTTACAACTACTTTTAAAGTATTTTATTGTATTACTTGCTAATACAATTATTTTCATTATAGTCATCATCTTCATGATAATTGTTCAGCCTTTTTAATATTCTTTGCCATTCATTCTTGATGGGCTTTTCTTCTCATTGTTAACTTTGACATATAAACTCTGCAACGCCATTGCTCTAAAACATGACAAGTTTGTGTTCCTGTTATATTATTTCTTCCAGGGCATGTAAGTGCTGTGCAACGTGAACAGGGTGGTACCCGTCTTAAAAATGAATTTGCCAAGTCTACTATTAGTGAAGAGGGTAAGCACTTTAAAACACTGAGGGGAGAATTGTGAGGCCTCTCATGGTCTTAATATTTGACATACTTAGTATGCTTCTATTCCAAATACTTTAGGGGAGAATGCTCCATCTGAGAGGCAGGTCTCCCCAGACAAGCTCTACCGTGCAGCTTTATTGAGGAGTCGCTTTGCCGATACAATCCTTAAAGCTCGCGAGAAGACCCTTGACCAGGTTGGTTACAGAAACTCGCTGCATTTTCATCACTAAGGTTTCGTTTGGGATGACTTTCTTTCTGCTTCTTAACGCAGCTTTCTAGTACAAAAAATTTTAATTTTTGTACTAGGAAACTTCTTTAAGAAGTAATAAAAAAACCGTCCCAAACGAAGCCTAGATTGTCTTTGTATAACCAGAAAGATTTTGAGAGCAGGGTGAAAAGAAGGATCCTGAAAAGTTGAGAAGGGAGAGAGAGGAACTCGAGAGGCAACAGCGTGAGGGTATGCATACATTTCATTTATAGTATGAATTGTTTCCTCCTTTCATCTTGTCAAAGATTGTTATTTTCTGTACAGAGAGAGCAAGGCTGCAAGCAGAAGCCAAGGCTGCCGAGGATGCTCGCAGGCGAGCTGAGGAAGAAGCCGCCGCCGAAGCAAAACGGAAGCGAGAACTGGAGAGAGAGGCTGCACGCCAAGCTCTGTTGCAGGTCAGTGCATTATTTTCTCCCCCAAGTTCTTCCATTTTAGAAAAAAAATTTTATGTTCGGACACCGGACTCCGGAGTCCAATGAAAATGCGCCACATCACCCAATACCGAGCAGTACCGAGCTACAGTACCGAGCAGTACCGAATTACGTGGCGTATTTTCATTGGACTCTTGACGGAGTTCTGCATCCGCACATAATAATTACTCCCATTTTTTAGCGTTGGTTAATCTATACCACACATGTTTAACAGATGGAAAAGACGGTGGAGATCAATGAAGGAAACTTATTTTTGAAAGATCTGGAAATGCTTAGAACTGCTCCTGGGAAACACTTACCTGGCTCCGCTAATGAGGGGATTCCAGATCTCTCCACTGAGGGCATAGATGATTTT
This sequence comes from Dendrobium huoshanense, assembly GCA_016618105.1. Lineage (NCBI taxonomy): Eukaryota > Viridiplantae > Streptophyta > Magnoliopsida > Asparagales > Orchidaceae > Dendrobium > Dendrobium huoshanense. The sequence continues at coordinate 27,287,297 of CM028353.1, read as the reverse complement.
AAGCTTGGCGGAAGTAATCCCTTAGAACAGCTCGGTCTGTACATGAAAGCTGATGACGACGAGGAAGAAGAATGTGACGAGCCAAGTAGTATGCCTGATGTCGAAGAAGGAGAAATTGACTGAATCCAGATTCCATAGTCATCGGTAGGTCTCATGTATTTATATGAAAGTCCTTTATATAGATATTTATGTAAGAGCATTATTGCAGGTATTTGTCTGGCCTGAGCAATTGTGGCTTGGTGATTTCGAAGTAATGGATATTTAATTGCTCTCAGAGATGTTGAATCATATAGGAGACGTGATGGCTTACATTTGAAAGCTCTAAAAAGGTTTTCTGTAGTGTTTTCATGTATTGCCTGCTTTTGTTGGAGTTGTACAAAGACAAATAAAAAACAATTTCAAAGCTTATTCCTTTCATTCTTATTCACTATAACTGGTTTAGCTTCAGCTTACCTACTTACATTTTTGAATTATATATATCTAGTTTCTGAAATGCATCAGCAAATGTTTCTTCTATTTTTATTTTTTTCCCTTTGTCTTGTATGGATCTGCTTTCGAAGGAAAGTTTCTATGCTGTTAGGTTTCTACATTACTTTTGAACTTAGAAGAAATCTTATGAAAGATATTGGGATGTAAAGATTTTATTAATATTATTTTCATATGAACTGTGAAAAAAAGCAGGGATCTTTGTTCAAATCATGTTATCTCTTTACAAACAATTAGATGAGCCCTATATGAAAGATCTCACCACAATGGCAAAAATACCTTACCTTTGAAGTATAATATTTAAAGGTATCACAATTTTTTTTTAACTGGAGCATTATGTTATATGATAATGATTCACATAAGCTTTTGTTAAAATGTCAAATGTTAAACTTTATATTAGATTTGAGAACCTTGTTCTTGCTAGTCAAACACTTGCAAGGAGTTTACAGAAAGAAGTTCTTTCCTGCTGTTGAATTACCTTGACTTCTCAAGCAACTAAGGTTTCATTTGAGACGATTTTCCTATTGTTCCTTAAAGTAGTTTTCTAGTACAAATTTTTTTAATTTTTGTAATGAAAAATTGCTTAAAGAAACAGTAAGAAAGTTGTCTCAAACAAAGCCTAAGGAAACACTTACTACATGAACTTGTTGCATGTTAAAACATTTTCAATGATAGAGATAAATTATACGTCCTATCTTTGCCCGAAAATCTTACACAGAGATAAAAGAGAAGAATAAGAAATGGAAAAATTTTACACGAAAACTCGAGAAGGAAAAAAATTGTGAGGCCAAGCCAAGATGAAATGATCAGCTAAGTATGTAAAGATACAAAGATTTTCTATTTCCCTTGATTAGATAATATGTGATAACAAAGTAATGAAGAAGCTTGGTCTCTTATAATCTTAGTGGAGCTTGCTCAAAAAATAATGGAGGGAGATGATGGAATGGAGAATGTTAGATAAGCAACAACATTCAAATAATGATGTGGAATAATTACATGGTATTTTGGAAGAATTGTAGAATGACAATCATAAGGCAGTGCACTAGTAGCATCATATTGGTTTTCCTTAGTTTGTTGTATATTTTATGATGAAAGGACTCCATCATATTGTGATAGTGCCATTTATTCTTTATCCTCTAAAAATTAAAGGATTTGAGCTTGATGCTCTGCTGTCATGTGCATATGATCCTCCAAAGTCAACATTGGGTACCTTCACTTGGTGTGTCAAAATGGGTTGACAGGTCGGATTTGGGTCCACCCAAATCTAGTCAACCTGAACGGCTGAACCCGACCAGTTTAATAAACTGGTCAAAAACTGTAACCCAAATATGACCCGCTAGCAACCTGAATGGCCCGAACATGGATCTTTAACCCATTATGAATTTTTTTTTTATAATTTAATTTTTTTATAACTTATTAAATATAAAGTTCAGGATTCTGATTAAAAAAATAAGAAGATTATACTTGCAAGTAAAAAAAAAATTAACAAAAAAATATTAAATGGGTCTTTTTTGGGTCAAAAACGGGTTGGCGGGTCAATCCAAATCCGACCCGTTTAATAAATGAGCCAAAAAACCCAACATGAACCCATCTCATTTATTAAAAGGGTCAACCCAAACATGAATTTTTTTGGTTGGGTTCTAGCAGATCAGATTGGCAGGTCGGGCCATATATTGACACCTCTAACATTCACCGATTGAATTACACTATCATTAATTTAGGTATTGATTATAAGCCTTAAAAAATGATTGTAAAATGCTGGAAATATTGATGCCAAACTATTGCGTAATGAAATCAATTTTGGTGTCCTATAATTATAGTAGAACTTGTTGAAAAAAATAGTGAAGGGATGATAACATTGGTCAGATAATGTTAGTTGAGTGAGTCAAGTCGAATGATGATAATCGAATGATAGTTAGGTGACGGTCATATAACTTGACTGTTTGACCATAGTGAATGGATCATAACAATTAGGCAGAGGTGATCAAAAATTGATGGTGGGGAGAACTGTTAGACATCGATGGTGATTAGTAGCGATCATTAGTGTTGAACATTAGATAAGCCTTAGAGTTTTTTAAATCTTTAAGCTTTCTGCAAACTCAAGACATGGTACCCCATTTGAAGAACCATGGTTCATTTATAATATTTTCTAAATAATATTTCAATAAATCTAACAAAAATTCTATAACACTCCATCAAACGACCCATAATGAACTATTTGATGTAGAATATACATTCATCATTTAAGTATCTCAAAGAGTTTAACATCTAGTAATATTATGCTCATTGAGTTTATCTCATCGAGACATTTGATTTGATAATAAGCATTACTGAGTTAGATATCATTTGCTCCTTTCATTAATATTCCAAAGTTTCTAATTATACTTCAAGTTCTTGGTTTAGACTCATTTGGAATTGAATCGAATCACCTTTGGTGTTGTTGGATTTGCACTGTTGAGACATTCAATTTCATCATGTTTGGTAAATTCAGAGCTCAAATGGTCTGAGTTTATTTTTGAAAATCTTCAACTTAGGCAATGCATCGAGCTTCATATTGATTATGTGAATTTTCTTGAAATGTAATAGAACTCAATGTTACCTGCCAGGTCTGCCTAGAAGTGCAAATGGGGTCAACCATAAAGTTTTATGCATTACGTTGGGAGCGAGATCTCATATATCATATAATATGCTTTGTTCTTGTTCGGCGATATCTTTAAAGAATGATTGAACCTTTTGGAAATCATATTTGAATATTATCTTAACATTATTTTAAAGTTTATGAGGTTTGAACATGATTCAAAGGTGGCTCAATTATGGTTCAAAGATGGGTTGAAGATCTTTCAATCATGGTTCATGGTTCAAAGATATTTTGATCATGACTCAAAGATAGCTCAATCATGATTAGAGTAATACAACGTCTTTGATTGCGCGGGGAGTGAGATCACACATATTATTTAATGTACTTTGCTCAAGTTAATTGAAGCCATTTTAGAACCGTGATTGAATCTTATATGAACTATACTCCAATATTTTTCAAACAAAGTTCAAAATGGTATGAAGAGGGTTCAATTATAATTCAAAGATAATTTGATCATGATTTGAAGATGGTTAATCAAATTTCAAAGATGCATCAATCATGATTTGGAGATAATTTTATCATGGTTTGAAGATGTTTAGATCAGGATTCAAAGATGATTCCAAGATAATTCTAACAAGTTCTTCACAATTAATGCGATGTCTAACAACATTTATGAGTTTACTGTTTAAAGTATGAACAATCAAACATAAATAACTAAATGTATAACATTATTAACATTAACATATGATGAATGGAGAGACTGTTGCTATGAAATTTTGGCTCAGATTGAAGCTCTAAGCACAAATGCTTTCTAATCATCGGATATAGAGAAGGTGTCAAAAAAAAAAAAAAATGATGGGTCAAATTTATGATACCTCCAAATTCAGTGTTCGGTTCTACCTGTTCTGACCCGAATTGAAAGAGGAAAATATTTTTATTTTTATTTTTTGAATCCATTTGAAAGTATTTTGGTATATGAGAAAGGTCTACGTGTGCTTTGGGATGAGTTCGAAGGGTTTGGAATGCATATTGCTAAAATTTGAATTTCCCTCCAGGGCGCTGCAATGTTGGATATCTGAGCGCCATTGTGTTGCAATAACAATTAGGTGCTGAATAGTCACATTGCAACACTACAGTCTCATATTTTTTGAATTTAAACTAGAACTACAGTGCTAGGGCACTTTATGTACAGATTTTAAACCAATTATTCTATTCATTTTGCTTAGCATTGGTGGCCAAAGAAGAGAGACCAGTGGGATTTTGAGAGGAAAAAAAAAGGATTTTTGAGCTTCTTCAGGTCATTTTTAGCTATCGTCTCAGTTGTGAAAATGGTCCGGATCAAGGTAAATCACATTATGTCTATCTCGACTTTTTAAAATATGAATTTCTTTTCAAATTTTTTAATTAAATGTTTTTTTTAGTTACAAAAAATGATGATAACTTTGCTTTGGAAAAACTTTTATCGAATAACTTTTTATATGTTATAGAGATTGATATTTTAAACATTTTGAATATTTTTTGAAAATTTTTCACATGAGGTTTTAGAAATTAGGTTATTTTTATTGAATATAAAATAATCTGGACTTTAAAAAATGTTGTTGTGGTATGATTAAAGTTTTAAAATGATATTTTACATAATCTTTTGTAACTTGGTTATGCTTTAAAATCATGCATTTTTACTTAGTAGGATTTTTTATTGCCTACCATTATAGAAAACTGTACAATTATGAAATGTACATAATTTTGCTTAAATTGATGCAATGTGATGAAGTATGTGTTTATGCGATTGAATTATCTGATATTTAATAATTTTGATATGAAAAAATGTCTACTAGGAAATATAAGAGGTTGTAACTATTTGAGACTTTGTTTGTAATCAGGAATTTGAATCAAGGTGTCAAAATCTTTTAAGATTTTGTCTAAATGAGGGATAAATTCTATTGGGAGTCATAAAGGGCTAGAATCATATGAGATTCTATGTGGGACTAGAGAAATTTATGATATGAACAATTATGTAATATAAATTTCATTTTAATTAAAGGTTCAATATTATTATTTGAATCTTTCGATAACTGTTATGCTCTTATTATTTTGCTCAACATAGTGATTTATTATATTATATTCAAATATTTTGAAAATATTTAATAAAAAAATAATTTAGAAATTTTGATCATTGTTTATGGCTTGCTGGGCTATTCTAGCTTACTGCGATTTTGCTTTTTGTTTTTAGGATTTAAGAAAATGAAGAAGCTTATTAATTAGAAATCCAAGATATGATCTTAGCCATTTATCTATTTTAATTTTTTGTACAGTTATTGTTAGCTTTAGTTATATTTTGCTTTGCTCTCTATTATATAGTTATATAGTGTAGTGCAGATCTTGTATATACATTTTAATTAAATAAAAAAGATTTTGTGAATGAGTTTATTTTCAGTACTTTGAATGTTTTAGTTTCTCTATAGTATGTCATTTGTTTAAAATATATATTGAAAGATAATCTGAAACATTTCTAAAATCAGAACTTGCAATTTGCCTATCACAACTCAACACGATAGAACCTTTACTTTGGGTTGGGTTGTGGCATAGTATCTCATATGATTGAAAGGTTGTGAAACTATTTAACAAATATTTTGAATATTACTTGTAAAAATAGAAATATTTTGATTTGAATATATATATATATATATATATATATATATATATATATATATATATATATATATATATATATATATATATATTTATAGAGAGTTAATACTTTATCCCACTCCACGTGGTCGGCTACATTAATCCTTTTTGTCCATTGTGTCATGTTAATAGTTTATTTAAATCTAATAAAAATATAATTTCTAATAATTTATAACCAAGTAGTTTACATATACTTTCTTAACATAGGTCAAATCTAATACATCTACTCTCCTATCCGGGTTATGAGAAGACCGATGTTTTATGTGAGTAAACCATCTATGACAACCCCCTCTAATCTTATTTAACATTAGGGTTACACTAACCTTCTCATATATATACTCATTTTGACTTATGCCTCTAAGAGTGAAATCACTCATTCACATGACATCCTCATGAAAGTTCAAGGGAGTTATTAAACCCTAAGCAACTAGTCCCGAGGCTAACTAAGGGGGGGGGGGGGGGTGAATTAGGTATTTAAAAAATTTTCTTTGAACAAAAAGAAAAATCATGTTCTTATAGTTTTTTCAACATCTCAAAAAGAATAATCAATACAACGTAATAAGAAATTCAAAATCTTGCCTAAATTATGAGTGGTAGATATTTTCCATGATTATAACCGATCGTCCTGAATGATTTAGATCGTCCAATACGATTAATTTGATGAACTGATTGTTCAGTATGATATAAATCATACGGTACAATTAATTCCAAAATTAAACTTTTGGTTTTGACTCAATCTCACTTCCCCTAAGTGTGTGTGTGTGCATAGTCACCAAGCAAACATACACCCTTATAAGACTTGACATAAGAAATAAAAATACATCAATGAATATTATAAAAATATTTACAGCATCACATATTCTACTAAATCTTGAGCCTTGAATCTTCGTTGGATGGTGTGTGACATTCCTAAAATATTAGTACACTCACAAACAAATATATATTATAAATACAATTAGACATAATGATATGAGCCACAATATTTATTATCATCAAAAATATAAAATTGCAAGCTTGAGTCGTAATAATCTCCCCATTTCTAATGATGACAAACATTGCTGGTTGATTTTGCAAAATTAAAATATTTTCTCCTAATCTCTCCCTCACTAAGATAACTATATTAAAAATAAGGGAAATAAAAAAAGTTTTTTTTTTAATTTTTTAAGAAAAAAATAAACAAAAAGAAAAAAAATAGAACCTAAATAACAAATAACATAATGCAAATATAAGATGAACATATGAAGCTTAAATAAAAATACAACCAATCAAATATATTTCCCCCCCCCCCCCCTTTGATATTATAAAAAAGAAAGAAAATACATTAAAAAAAAAAAAATAAACACACATAACAAACTTTGATCAGGTGGAGGTGGTGCTGATGTTTAAGAAGAATAAATTAATTTCAAAATAAAAATTTGAAATGAGAAAGTTACATTTTGATTTTATTCAAAATCTTAGTAAGAAATTAATTGACAGTACTAAGATCCAGAAATATTAAAAATTTAAATTTTATTAACCCTAGCTTAGGCTTCTTACAGGTTAAAGTTCTTTTTAAATAAAAATCTAATTCAAAAAATAAATTAGAAAGGAAATGTAATCTTCTTAAACATCATTTTAGAAAATATCTGATATAATAATATTGTAAAACAATTAATCAAAATCATGATTTTTAAAATTCAAGTGTTTGAAGGTATCAAGTTACACATGCATTCTTCTAAGATTTAAAGGTTTGAAAGAAAAGGAAGCTTATTTCTTTATGGGTTCATTTTATGTCTCTTTCAGTTATTTGACATACTTTATGCATGTTTTGATTTTTAATACACTATGTGTAACTTGTAATTATTTGGCGATCATTACGTATCTTTTTAGTTTTCTTTTGGGCTAATTTTTTGCCTCTTATCTTTTTAATTTGCGAACTAGCTTCTTTTCAAAACCTTTGAAAACTCTCAGTTGTCATGAGATTATCTTCCAGATACAATAGAAGAAAAACTTACTCTCTAATATAAGAAAGAGTAAACCATAAAATAGAATCATATTCATATGATAAATATAATAATTTGATTAAGAAATCTTGAAAGTAATTCAATAGCTTTGAGCATTATTCATATGAGATAGATAACTGTTGGAAGATAAAATAAATCTCAATTTCAAAGTCCAACTTTTAATTTGAAATAGATTTTGCTCAAAAAAAAAAAAAAAAAAAAAAAACACCACTCAAAGAGTTAAAGGAAGAGGGATAATCATCAATTTTTCTTTCTTTAGCTATTTTAGAGAAGTCAATAATCACTCATAAAAATATTTAAGTAAAAATGATGTTAAATTTTCATTTTAAAATAAATGTGATTAGAGAGAAGTATTAACTCTCTTGTGCAAATACAATGTGAGAGGTTATTTGTGTATGATGATTAGAGAGTGTTCTTAAAAATATATATTGAAAATAAAATAAAATAAAATAAATTACAAACATAAATATCTTACTATAAAACAAAACACCAAAACAATAAAAAAAAAAAACATTCACAACGAATAAAAATAAAACATAGAACATACACAAATGCATTAACTATAACACAAATAAAATATTATACCTCATTATCTTACTCATGGTTTGATGATTCATAAATTAGATTTACCCATGAGATTTTTTTTTCTTTTTATCATTTACCCTTATTGCATTTTACTTATTTTTATCATTTTTATTTCCTGAAAGAGTTTTTGAATTAGAGCATTCATTTTTTCATATGTTTGAATTTTCTATACCCAAAGTAAATATGTGTTAGAAGAAATCGTAGTATTCATACAATTTTTATCTTTATTTCACTTTTGTTGATGCTGATATTTATGCTTTAGTAATTTTTCAAATTCGCTTGTGATTAAGTATCTCCTTGCTCTTATTATATACTAATCCATTCTTATCCAATCTTTTCAGCTTTTAGCACTATTGTTTCACATGCATCCAAACATCTTTGACCCAAACTTTACTCGTAGGCAATGAGTGAGCCAATCAAATTATCAACAAAATATTCATTAAAATTTTTTGATTTACAAATAACAACGACTTTGGCATCAAACTTATCAAATAGACAACGTAGATTTTTATTGACTTTTTTAAAATTTGAAAGTTCTTTACCTAAGGCTTATAATGATGTCACTTTTTGAATAAATATAGTATACATGTCTAAAATAATCTTATATGATTTTATGCAAAATAATTCATAATCATACATTAAAATATTCAACATGGATTGCTTGACTTCACTAGTACATTCATATGTAGTGTGTAATTTATCTCAATTTTTTTTGTAGTAGTAACATACAATCTTCATAATTCAAAACATAAAAAAATAGTTTAAAGATTTATCATTCAACTAAACATTGATTCATTCTACTTTACTCCATTCAGCAACATGAATATCAATTTTAACTCTATCTACAATACGTGACGATACATAATAACTAGTTTGAATCATATGTCATATTAGATAATCAATCAATTGCAAGAAATTAGACATATAATTTTTTAAAAAAATCAAAAGAGATATTTTCAAATAAAGGTGGTCGCATGATTGAATAGCTTTTCACAATATTATGATTTCCAAAGTTAGCCATTGATCATTTTTTTAAAAGTTTTTCTAAAAATTTATTTTTAAAATCCTGCTCTGATATTACTTGAAGGTACAAGGGGGTTGTTAAACCCTAAAGAACAGTCCCGATGCTAACTAAGAGGGGGGTGAATTGGATATTTAAAAATCTCAACAAAAATAAAAATTCTATTCTTAAAGCTTTTTCAATATCTCAAAAAGGATAATCAATATAATGTAATATCAATAACAGATTTTTAACAAAGTAGTTATATCTAAAAATAAAAACAGAAATTAAAATGCAAAAAAGAAAGAAAGAACATATCAAATTTATAGTAGCTCGGTCCAACCAGACCTACATCCACCCCCGAAGGCACCCTCAAGGTATTGTACTAAAATCTTTTAGTGTCTCTCATTTTGCTCCCACAACAAGGCGGAGAAGACCTTACAAAATCTTTTCACCAGCCCGATATGAAAGAGGACTGAAACTCCTTTCATAGGTAGAGAACATTGACTCCTTTTTCTCCCTCTAAGAGATGACAGAGAACCACGAATCCCTTTCACCTTCCTCGATGCGGTGGAGTAGCCAAGTCCTTTTGACACCAAAGACATCTTCTAAGGTGCAAGCTTGTTGGGCCAAATGTGTGAAATCTCCTCCACCCTCCCTTTAAACCCCCTCCAAGGATCTTCTCCCTCTCAAACTCCATCATTTCCTCTCTTCTTTTTAAGTTATTTCTTCAAATTTTCTCCAGAAGAATGAAGCAAAATGTCTGATAAATTAAAGACACTTACCAAGTGCCTTGACAAAGCTGAAATAGAGGGCTTCAAAAATCCTAAAAATTCAATTCTGTCGATAAAGATCATCCAAGATGATCCTGAGATCGTTTTGTATGATTAATACAAAATAGCCCTTTCAGCCAGTACGATCAGCATTGCTCTGTATGATCAGTTCAAGTGTTTGTACAGATCGTCAAGTATTATTCTTAGATCGTCTGGGATGATTAATTCAATCAAAATGTAGTTCATCCAGTATGAAATATGGGACGACCAAAATCGTCTATATTGATCGTACAATATGATCCAGATCGTATAGAATGATCACAATATTAAAATTAAGCAGTTTCGATTGACTAATTACAGGATCAATTTAGGCATGATTTTTATAGATCATCAAGTATGATGTATATCATTCTGCACGATTATAACAAAACATGAACTTCAAAATCTTGCCTAAATTATGATTCACAACTATTTTTCATAATCATAACTGATCGTCCTGTATGATTAGTTTGATGAACTGACCATCCAGTATGATATAAATCGTATAGCACGATCAGTTCAAAAATTAAACTTCTGATTTTGACTCATTCTCACTCCCCCTGAGTGTATGTGTGCAGGATAATCAAACAAGCATACACCATTATAGGACTTGACACAAGAAATAAAAAAATACATCAATGAATATTATAAAAATTTTTACAACATCACCTATTTTATCTAATCTTGAGCCTTAGATCTTCGTTGGATGGTGCATGACATTCCTAAAATGTTAGTACATATACAAACAAATATATATTACAAATACAATTATACATAAGAATATGAACCACAATGTTTGTTATCATCAAAAATATAAATTTGTGAGCTTGAGTTGCACCACCTATTCTCTGCAACAATTAACTTAATTTTAAGCTTATCTTTTAATAGCCAACATTCAGTTCCATAAAGCATTTCATATCTCACCATCATCTTATTGAATTTTTTTATAAATGTGAGATTTACTTTTTTGACACACAACATACCTGATGCATTCGTCCTCAAGCATCAAATTTGAATTCTACTAATAATATTCTCATCTATTTCATCATCACTTTGAACAAATAGACTCTAATGATCTAGTCCTGAGGCATTAAAACTTATATTTTTTTAATGGCTTATCACTCAAAGTCACAATCTCCCACAACTTGAAAGTACACTAAAAATATTTAATTTTAGATATACTAAAATGAAAACCTTTATCCTCATGGTCGACATCATAACTCAAGTTTTTTCATTTATTTTATGATTATTTGATAAATTTTTTATTGGTTAACAACTACTATGTAAATCTCTCTTTTTTTTTTTGTTCATTCAGAATTTGGACCAGAACCATAATATTGAATTATCATGAAAAAGTAAAAATTTCTCCTATTTTTTGTAAAAAAAAAAAAAAAAAAATACGCATGTGTATGCTAAATTTGATCATCTTTTATTTGCAGTTTCTGAATGGAAGAGTTCTCCTTTCCGGCGCAAATCCTTGGCATCTGGATCCGAACTTTAGCATATTAGATTAGCATCCTTCCTTTCCGGCGAAGTCTCTTCCGGTAACTTAGTTCCAGCGACAAGTCCACTTCTTGCAAGCTTGTCGTCATTGTCACCGCTTGGTCCAACATCCTATTGATCCTACAGTTTATCTCTGCGTTGAGTGAGCGAATTTTATTGCAGTTCGAACTCCTGCCTCCACGCGGTAGGAGCTAGGCTTTCGACCGCGAGGCGACGGATCCGGACGCTTATATTTTCATTTCATTTCATTCTCCTCCTACCTAACGGTGCACGGTTGCCCCTAGTTCTTCATGGCTTCCGCTCCACTCCCGGGATCCGGAGCGGTCTTCCGTGGTTACAACTTTGCCAACACGTGGGAACAGGTGATATTTTGTTACAAAACCCTAGCTTTCGCGACGTCCACATTTTCAATTTCTCCAAAATCGCAACTATTTGCGTCTTACATTTCCTCATGCTATGGCTTCCCATGGAATGCTGGATCTTGTTGTGGAATGGGAAGCTAATTTTGTTAGGTTATCTGTTTGCAGAATGCCCCTTTGACGGAGGAGCAGAAGGCTGCGGTAACATCGTTGTCCCTTGCTGTTGCTGAGCGCCCCTTTCCGCCTAATTTGGTTAGTGGTGAATTATTGGCTGTCATTTCTTAGAGGAGCGGGGATTAACTAGTTCCTTTGCAGGCCCAAGAGCAGAACTTGGGGAAGGATGGAAGTGCAGTGGTTTCACCTGGTGATGCCGTGAAAGAAGCTGGGATCAATGTGGTTCTGGTCAATACTCATCAGGTGAATTTATTTTAATTTTTAAACTTAACAAGACATACTGGTTTTTCTTTGAGCTTTCTGCAATTTCAATTCACCTTTTAGTATTCAATTTCTTTAGCGTATTTGATACACTTTGCAAGTGATTGGAATTTATCTTTTCATGGCATTTTTTGTCCAAAGCTGTGTCTAAAAGCGGATTAAGATTATCAAGTTTATGCCTTAGACTCTTAGCACATGGAAGAATACGCATTATTCACCAAAGAGGAGGTACTTCAGAATGAATGTTGTATTTGCCTTTCCCAAGTGAATTATCTCAATGTACAAGTTTGGTTTGTAGTTTTAGGTATAAAAATAAGATAACTAATCCCTCTAAAAAAGAAGAAAATTTATTCTAATAGCTATACAGGCTAGTTCGTATGAAGTTCTTTATGTTTTGTTTTGAAAGTTAAGTACTTGACAATGAGAAAAGGAGAGAGAGAAAAGATATAAGATAGAAAATGAAGACATATAGACTATGATTAAGAGATATTTTGCTGTAAAATTTTAGCATCCCATTATTCAAAAGAAATATAAAGAAACATAAAAACACTATTTTTAGAAATTGTTTAGAAGAGCGGAAGAAAAAAAATTATGATCCCAAACTGCCTTTAGTTTTTGGTCTTTTACTCATTATACTTTCTAGCTTTTTAGACTAATACATAAAACTCCCATTAAACATGTCTGTAATAATTTGTATTTTTCCAAATCATATAGTGGTAGGTTATGATTTTTAATCCTTCATCATTCATTCGTCTATAGTGCTATATTTGTTGTTGTTTATTTGTTCTTTTCTAGTTTTCCTCTTAAAGACTACTAACCTTTTTAACTTGTTATCATTGATTTTAATTGTGATTTTTATAATGCTTTAACATCAAAGTACTATGTGTTTTGTTTTACTCTTTCAGAGTGGATGTTTTAGATTGATTAAATACCTGCTTTGTTGTTGTGACGACAATGCACATCAACTTTAATCTTCAAGAATAAATGAAATTTAGCATAAAAAGGGGGAAAAAAAAAAGAGAACCTACAATCACTTTGTTTATTCACATGCAGTTCTACAAGTGGTTCACAGATTTGGAGTCGGCCATGAAGTCAGAGGTCCGTTTTGATACCACCATCCCACTGTCAATTGAAGGGGAATTAAGAGACTTTTGTCATGATATATAATCACGGTACCGACTAATGATTTTAATGACAGACAGAGGAGAAATATCGTCTCTATGTGAACACATTGATGGAACATATTCAGATATGTGATGGAATACTTGAACAGGTTGGTTATGTTCTCTTATAAAATTTTTCCTTTAATAGTTTTTTGTAATAATACTTGTTTCCATAATCTCTTTACTACTTTATGTGTTTGAATTACCTAGCCAGAGTAAAATTGACCCCATTTCCAGTAGGAAAGAAAAATTGTCGATATCCTTCTATTGAAAATCAAACTTGAGTATATTCCAATCCAAATGAAGTAGCATCAATAGCATAAAGTAACAATAGCAGGTGACAATGAGTTATACTAGTGGGATTAGTTACAACGACCAAATATAATTGGTTTGGCTCAAACACAAAACTTCACCAGCTGGACTATCTGCATAACTGTTCAAACGGACCATTTTCTTTCATTTAGTCAATTATGGGTACTTTGGATCAAACACATTAACATCTAAAAGGATGCTTGAATAACCTACAACTTTTTAATATGGTTTTGGATTCTGTAGAGACCTACTGGCTTTAAGTTTGTTCATTGATAGATATAGTCATAATTAAAGCCTAAAATAAACATCTAAAGGATTTGGTTTCTCAAGAAGTATGAGAGTCTCTCATTTTATCTTTTTAAGATAATAGTCTCAAGTCTCAACTGAGTCTTTAGTGATTAAATTTTTTTCTATTCAAAGCTCATTCTTTACCAAAGTAACATCTAATTATTTTCTCTTGTAGCCTATCTCCTTGAGATGTCTTTTTAAGATATGGCCCCCAACTTGATTTCCAATTAGACCAGTATGATGCTCATCTGACAGCTGACAATTCTTTTATATATTTTTTTGCTTGAAGCATTCAAAGTGCTTGAGTTTTTCACATCAAAATTTCCTTAGATGAAATATATTTACTGTTTATGTTGGTGTTTGCTATGTTTCTTAAACCTTATGCAGGTGGATGAGACCCTTAATTTATTTAATGAATTACAAACGCTTCAACAATCTGTTGCTACAAAAACAAAGACATTGCATGATGCATGTGATCGGTTGGTATGTGATCCTGCCATTTTGCATGCTTTAATAAGATGTATTTTCTATCTCTTCTCTGATGGTTGCTTCTGCATTCAATAATATATATTTGTATGCTTTAAGAAACTAGTTTGTTAGACATTATAAAGACATTTCTAAAGTTCATTATCTGTATATTTTTCTTTCTTTCTTTCTTTGTAGATAAAATCTAGTTACAAAATTACCTCTTGAAATATTTTGATTTTGATACTGTAGATTATTTTATCTTTTAGTATCCCTTGATCTAGGATTACTAATGTTGGAAAATATGAGATTAAAAATATTGTTATAGGAAATCTTTAATTAGCTTGTTGACCATATAAATGTTTCTATGCATGTTTTCATCCTATAATTGAAGATATTTTCTGCTTTATTTCTTGCATATTGGAAATCTTTATTTATGACTTGAGTCACCATAAAACCATTAAAATTTTTTAATGGAAAACATATGAGTTTGTTTTCCTCGCTTTTTCACTCTATAGTTTTGAGCCATCTATTAAATCATGTTTATGTCACTATGAAGAAACTATAGGTATTTCTTTCTGATTTCCAAGAAGAATACTTCTCTTTTATGCTTTGCATTTTTATATATGTTCTATAGGTGTCATCCTTCCCTCCAACATGTTTATTCACGAATGATGGCTAACCCTACCATTCTCAACATTGCTTTTGCTCTCTCCTGAATTTGTTTGGTCATTAAGCTTTTGGCTTGTCATATTGTCCTCGTCACTTCCACGGGCATGATTTTTTTTTTTAGTGATAATTATTTTGAGTTCTTCTCTAGAATGCTCTACACTGCAGAATACTTCAAATTTTCACATAAATTCTCATCAAATCTAGCATGAAACTTCATAAAAATGGATTTATCCTCCATCAAAATTTCCAAGGTAATAATTTGCTTATAAAATTTCATTGCGTATTTGATACGTCCTACAAAATTGGCTTGGTCATACATGAAGCTCAATGCACACTTGAATTGCAAGCTTCTAAAATTAAATTTAGGCCCCTGATTTCAACAAACTCATAGTCAAATTGATCAACTCGATGAGTCAAACCCAACAAATCCAAAGATGATCCAATATGAGTCCAAATCTTCCGAGATCAACAGCTTGAAGAATAGTTGAAATTTTAGAATTTAATTGGAGGACCAAATGATCTCCAAATTTGACATGCTTTTAGTCAAATTGAGCGTCTCATTGAAATGAATTCAACAAGCTCAAGATCACTTAATTTGATAACATTAAGGCTAAATGTTGAATAGATGCTTGTAATCAAGGGAATAAATTTGGTCAATGGAGTGTTTTGAATTTTCTTCATATTTATAGGCATACCACTATCATAAATCTATAAATAAGTCATTCCTCTACATGAAAAAGATCTTTGGCTAAAGATTAAAGAGAACTACATGATTGAAGAATCCCGGAGCGTCACTCGAGCACCACCATTATTGGATTTGTACCTGGCTATCATCGTCGGCTCATAGTCCAACCTCTGTTGGAACTTTGTTGTTTGACCATCATTGTGGGAACTTTACCACCCAATCATCCCCATTATACTATCGCCCGACCGTCGCTGCTGGACCTTTGCTTCTTGACTACCATCGTCTACCTACCATCTGACAGTCGCTGTTTAACCTTCAACATCTGACTGCTAACGTCAGACCACTGTTTAACTGTCGTTGTTTGACAACTGCCTGAATGCCTCCGTTGGATCTTCGTCGCTCGAACACCACCGTCAGATCTTCACTGACTAATCGTCTCTGTTGGATCCCCGTCACCTAACCACCATATGACCAAATCACCACCTTCTGTCCATCGCTACCCAATAAGCATTATTGGGTCGCCATCGTCGCTTGACTAATGTTGTCATACCATTGTCACTCAGACACAATTGTCCGAATGAATGTCACTCTATACTGACTATGATATTTTCCACTAGTTCCTCTTAATATCATCATCTCGTTGTATCTAAATAAAGGAATTGACAAACCTTTATTATGCTCAAATAGTGGAATTATTTCAGCTCTCAGAGCCCCATGGCTCTTCATCTTTCCGAGTTTTTCACGTAATAACTCTGATGTTATCCATACTCTTTTTA
Organism: Dendrobium huoshanense; assembly: GCA_016618105.1. NCBI lineage: Eukaryota > Viridiplantae > Streptophyta > Magnoliopsida > Asparagales > Orchidaceae > Dendrobium > Dendrobium huoshanense. The sequence continues at coordinate 27,270,487 of CM028353.1, read as the reverse complement.
TTTATTTATTTATTTGTGTGTTGGATCTTGGAGCAAAGTTATGATGTTTTACTCTCTCATTCTACTACCACGAATTTTCTAGCCCCCTTAATGCTATTTGTGGGAGATAATCTCACTATATTAAGCACCACAAACACCCATTCAATGACTAATAAGAGTAACAATCACTACAATGGAGGCTTCTGCTCCAACACTCATTATTTCGAAAATTAGTCATGTACCAAGGATGTTAGGCCTCTTCCTTTTTTTTTTACTTCGAGCAAGTGTACATCTAGTCCATCCTTGGAAGATCGCATTTGCAATTTGGAGGAATGCCATAATTAAATCCTTCAACTTCTATTTATCTTTTAACTCGTTTAATTGCATGTGCATGTAGTATGTATTGTTAGAGTTAAAAATGAGAAAATGACCCAAATGGTTTCTCAACTCTTTGTAAGGGTCCAAAATAGTCTCCAACTCCTTTGAGGGACAAATTTGGTTCCCCAACTATTTAAAACGAGATTTTTTTTTGTCATATCAGTTAATATTAAAGTTAATGGTTTTAAATATAAGGGTATTATAGTAATTTTTTATTAAACATTTATTAAATATAATTTTCAAGTAAATATAATTTTTTTAGATATATTAAATGTTTTTTTTAATAAAAAAAATTAATAATAATTTATTTTTAATTTAAAAAATTTAGTCATATTTTATAAAATATGATTGGTGAAAATATATGTGATTAAGTTGAAATAACATATATTTGTATTTTATTTTTCTAAATTAATAAATATCATATTTTATTAAATATGATTAATTTTTTTTTAATTAAATTAAAATAATAATTATTGTTTATTAATGATAAAAAATTATAATTACTTGAAAATTATATTTAATAAATATTTAATTAGAAATGACTAAAATACCCTAACATCTAATGACATTAACTCCAACATTTGATGTTAGGACAAAACATATTTCATTTTAAAGAGTCGAGGGATCAAATTAGTCTCTCATAAGAGTTAAATACTACTTATGTTCCCTCACAAAGAGTTGAGGGACCATTTTGGTCCTTTTCTCATTTAAAAATTAACGAGTGAAAGAAAAAGCAAAAAAAAAAAAAAAGTTATTGCAATATCATTACATTAAAAATTATATATTTATTTGTATTTTATTTTCAAAAGGGAATTTGAAGTTGAACTATTAGACATTTATACTTTTATTATTTTTGGACTTTACTTTAAATTTTTTTGCATATTACTTTCTATAAGTGTATAATCACTATATTTTTCTTATTTGGAATATAATGAATATGGTTATTTATTCCTTATGAAATTGGAAACTGTTTTTTGAAAGCAATATAGATAGAATATATGATAAAAATTAGTTGTCTTAAATAACCATATATACTAACAATATTATATATTTTTGTCACAATTTATTTTATTTCATCATATAGGAAAAGTCAAATCACCAAAAATTATTGACATTCGTATGCCTTACTGTTCCAAAAGAATCTCATGGGTGTACATAAGGACCAAAGAGATTTTTGGGTACAATAAAAATCTAAATAAGGTGCCATGATAAATTTATAAAAGGGTCACAATATAAAATTGGGATTAACTATTGATATTCTTTGAATTCTTTGTATATTCATTCATGCATATAACTTTATTCGTAGAATTATAATTTTAAAATTCTAATGTACAAGCAATTGAGTTATTTTTTAAAAAATTGAAAGATTAGGATTTTATGTCAAAAGAATCGTAAGTCATTTTTATAACACCAAGAATTCTTTATCCCAATACGTGGGGTTAGGTACATGAATCCATTTTCTCTATTGTGTCCTATTCAAAGTCAAATTCTTATTTAAACCTAATTAAAAATTAATAATTTTTAATAGTTTCTAACCTCTACCTTTCTTAACACTGGCCGGATCTAATACATCTATTCTCCAAACAAGGTCATCGGAAGACTGACATTTATGTGCCAAACCATCTAAGATGACTCTCTCTAATCTTATTTGCGGCTGGAGCTACTTCAACCTTTTAAACACATATACTCATTCAACATTCTATCTCTTAGTGTAAAGCCACTTATCCACCTGAAAATTCTCATCTCTGCAACTTTGTTATATATAAGAAAAAAAATATATTTACTAAATTAAACTGATTTTTTCCATGCCAGTTTCTTTTTGAGTTTTTTATTGTTAAACTATAAAAGAGATGAAGTTTTAGTCCATATTGCTGCAATATGATCCATAATTTATGAAACCCTTGACTATAAATCTTTTTTCAGAATGATAAACCTTAGTTAGACGATTTTATCATGGTCTTTATTTTTAGAAATGTCTAATAAATATAACAGCTCATTGAAATGTTTGCTCAGTTTGATTATTTCGATTTCTACTTTGACTTTTATTTACTTAATTGCAGCTTCTGGAAAAGCAACGCTTGATAGATTTTGCTGAAGCTCTTCGGAGTAAGCTGAACTATTTTGATGAATTGGAGAACGTAAGTTTCAGTTGCTATTTCCCATATAACATCGTATTTATATCCTCAAACATTCCAATTTAACCATATATTGATGGATTTCTTTCCAAATGAAAACCCTGACTGGTAACTTCCAAAAATTTTGTAGTCTTGTGGTAATTCCCTATTATTCTAGAGATACAAATTGCAAAGCATAGGATATAAATCAAACATATAAGTTACTTACAACGTTATTTTGAAGAAAAACTTGTAAAGTAACGGTCGATTTCCAATGATAAGCAGTGAAACTAGAACTCTTCAGTATTACGATCATCATTTTCTTTTTGCTATTGTTGCTTCTTAGGTTTTGCATTCTTGTTGCAATGGTGCATTGGCTTAAAGGATATAAACTAAGCTTAGGCTTGGAAATTAGAATGCTGATTTTTTACTGATCATACATGTATTTGCTTTTTTGTCACCTGGCTTGATTATTTAAATATGGTACACTACTTGGAGCCTTATTAGAAACATTATATTATTCCTGGTTTAAAAATTTTCAAATGCATGAGTAGGCTAACTCTAATTCATGCCTGCTCTTTGTTATTTAATTTTCTGAATGCAAGCTGTCAACATAATAATTTGTACTGTTCAGTTGAATCTAGTTCGCAGATCTTTCCTTTTCCATAATTGTTTTTAATGAAGTAGAATTACATTTTTAGGCAAACGATTTTCTGCTAGATTTGTTCAAATATCTATAAATACAGCTCTGTTCTTTTATTAGTATTTATTAGTGGCTAGGTTATCTTAGTACTGAATTTCCATACTGCCTGGCTAGCATTTTAGGGGCAAATTCCTGAAAAAATGAATCGGTTTATATAATAGAACAACTGAGAACTGGTAAATGCTTAAAACAACAGGTTATTTTCTCATGATCTTTCCTTGTTTTTTACTGCTCTAGAGTTGTATTTTAGTAGAGGTCTTTTACTTTTTTAAACAGGATTTGTTTTGATTAACTCATTCTTTATCTAACGAAGGTCCTGATTTGTTTTGTGCAAAGGTTTTGTTCTCCAAAAGGACTTGGAGATTTATCTCGCTGATTAAAGGGATCTTTAAAGGAAATTCTTATTTCCATCATTAAATGAATTTCTTGTTTCGCTATGATTTATTGAAAAATTTCTTGGTGACACTAGGCGTTCTCCATATCTAATGTAAAGGTTGTTGAACGATTTCAAATTATTCTTGGTGTATCAAGTTAGTTATTTTGGGAGAGGTAAAAGATTGAAAGACAAATACTAGGCAAGAAATTAAACAGTACGCACAGCTGAACAGTTCTCCGCCCTTCATTCTAATACTGGATTCTTTTTAAATGTTATCTTGTTGATGGTGAGCTTTTCCCCAAGATCTCAAATTGAAAAGAATTCAGTTGAACCTTTTAGGAAACTCAAATTTGTAAAACCCTGATAAATATAAGGATCTTAAAGCAAAATTCCTCACCATGTATCTTAATTGATTTTTGATGAATATTTTGTCCTGATTTATCTATTTTCTATTAAACTTTTTCTCATTCATTTTTAATTTTTCACATATTGCAGGCTTCTTCCAATTTCTATTCACCAAACTTGAGTATTGGGAATGGGCAGTTTCTTCCTTTGCTGAAACGCCTTGATGACTGCATATCGTACGTAATCCCTTATTATGTTTGAAACTCGTCCCTTGGAAGTTACAACTTTGATTGAGTCACTGATTTTATGAGCTTAGGTATGTTGAAAGCAATCCACAATATGCAGAATCGGCAGTGTACCTAGTGAAGTTTCGACAGCTTCAGGTACTTTCTTGTTTGATTTTAAGCCTACTAATGTTGATTGTTTAATATCCATGTAATGTATATGAATTCCTGGGAAAATGTTTCTCTTTCAATAAGAAGTTAGAAGAAAATTCCATTTTGAAATGTGGATCACTATCCAGTATACTGTTAACTCTTCTTTTTAAAGATTTTCATGATTAGGAACCTATAGATAATTAGTATGGCTCTTGCACAAAGATTGGCTCTCATAATTTAGAAATGGTTTGTAATTGAACATGACATCCTTGCATTGTTAGATGAAGTTAATCTCAATGGATTAAAAAAAAAGTAGATTAAATTTAAACATGGATAGACACAAATGAATAGATAATGAGGTTTCACATAGTTGTAGAAGGCCAATAATGTTAAATTTATTTTTTAAGAACTGAGATAATCCATTATACTTAAGACTTGTTTTTATTGTTTGTATCACTGAGGGAAGGAGTTATTAATAGGCTAATAATGTCCCTTAGGGTGGGACGGATAAAGTTGCATAAGGCTAATAATGTTCCCAAAAAATTGGTGTGTCTAATAATGTTGCGTATGTTTTTTAGGAGGGATTAGTAAATAGGCCTCCATGTAAGCTTCAAGTGCATCGGGCTCCTCTCTACTGTTTATTCAAATTTTTGGAGGAGGGAGGGTTTGATAATAGCAAATCTTTTCTTTAAATGCCAATAAATGGTTCCATTCTGTGAACACTTATGTGTGTATATGGTATGTTCTTCGCCAAACTAAAAATCACCTCTTCTTAAGGTTTTGTTTAATGGGATTGTTACTAGTTAGCTTTTCTATCCATCCAACAGGCGACACAAACCTCTCATAGTAAAATTCCCAGCACGCACCACCTGCTATATGAAGTAGAGGGCCCTGTTTAATTGTTGAAACTTTGCAGCAGAGAATATTCTGGTCTTCTTGATGTTTTCCTCTCATGCATCATTAATGTTGTTTCCATTTAAAATTGACGCTTGTGTCATCTTGTGTGTTATCAGCTTGCCTAGCAGGTTAATGTGCATCCATTGTCTCTGCATTGAGGTTTATGTTTCTTGTTCTTGCTATATCCAAATAATGGATATTTTTATATAGGTCGGACTATGATGCTAGACTAACTGCTTTTTTATTTTTTATTTTTGCACTCTAGTCCCGTGCATTAGGTATGATAAGATCCCATGTACTTTCAATTCTCAAAAGTGCTGATGCCCAGGTGATGTTACATGTATATTTTGTCTTGTTAGCTCCTGTAATGTTGGCCTGGAGTCCATGTTTATTATTATCCTTTGTTGTTTATGCAGGTTCAAGCTGCTATTCGAGGTAGTGGTTCTAATAAAGCATCTGTAGCAGAAGGAGTTGAAGAATCTGTTATTTATGTACGTTTTAAAGCAGCAGCTAGTGAGGTACTGGTTCACCTTTTGCTCTTTCCTTCGCCAGTTTGTTAAAGCCAAGGTGTGATGGTGGTTAAACCAATTCATTTTTTTTTTTGCGTGGATTTTAACTATTACGTAACTTGATGAAAGTTTTCAGTATGGAAAGAGTGGAATCTACGTTATAAAGGCATGACATTCTCTGTTTACTCGTCTTGCTGACTTGGTTGTGTATACTTGCAGCTCAAACCTATTTTAGAGGAAATCGAAAGTAGGTCTTCAAGGAAGGAATATGCTCATATTTTAACAGATTGCCACAAAATGTATTGCGAACAGAGACTATCCTTGGTGGGTTGATGTAAATTGCCACTATTTCACTCTTTTACTGGTCATTGCCTGCCATCTTTATAGTTCACCTATGAGGCTTTATAGCAAATAATGACAATTCTATTTAGGTAAAAAGTATAGTGCAACAGAGGATATCGGAATTTGCTAAGAAGGAGGCCTTGCCCTCATTGACTAGATCTGGATGTGCATATCTAATGCAGGTAAGTTATAATTATTTTATTTGGTGTGAACCCATATTATTTCAAACTTGTCATGTAATAATGGTGCATGTTTGTCACTCACATGATTTATGGAGGTCATAGTTATAAAATCAATTTATGATACTTTAGCCAATTGATATGTTAAGGGGAGATGGAAAACAAAGTTTTGCCAGAAAATACTTTCTTCTATTGTTGCGCAGTAGCATCAATGATTGATAAGAGACAGCGGCACAAAATGGTACATGATAGGCTTGGTATATGATCAAATGCCTATCCACTATCACTGATACTTGATAACAATGAGATATGTGTCTAAATGCTTGTCATTAGTTCGTATGCATTTGTATTTCTATTGGTATCCATGAGATGTGCCAATTTGGGTAGTAACTTGGTGTTTGCCAACATATATTGGGATTTGTGTTTTACTCAAGTAGAACATCATGTGGTAATAGTAAGAAAGCATGGCCTAGTGATTGGCCACAAGCGTGTACTTGATGGGGACATCAGCAGCGATTTCGACATATGTACCTGCAGGAGATGTCGGGGATCGACGGCCACGTTTATGACATGTATTTTCATCATTTTATGTAGTAGTTTATTTTTATTTTATGATTTCCCGTTTTTACCCTTATGGGTATTTGGGTAGCTATTGTAGCCCAAGGGGCATTTTCGTACTTTACTTTCTTTGTCATTTTGAGGCCTATTTATATGGCCCCTTTTTCATGTAATAGTGGCTTTTGATGAATGAAAATTATTTCCATTGTGTTCTCTTTGTGAGTGCAACCTCCACGATCTCTTAGTGAGTTCGTAGGAGAAGCTAGATCTCTGTGTGAGTTCTAGGTTTTTCTCGTTCTACTATTTTCCTTTATTTCTCTTGGTTGATTCATCGTCGTGGAGATTTGGATTGAAGCACTTGTGGGAAATTGGAATTCACTCCTTGAATCACCATATTTTCCATACTTCTTCCTCCCCTTGCTCTTGCCGCCGCCTCCAAAAATAAAAATAAAAAATAAAAAATCCCAAGCCGCCGGCCTCTTGGCATCCACCTCCCGCCGGCCCGCCACCCCACCCGTGATCTGCCCCCTTGACCCACTCAGGCCGCCGACCACCAAGCCGCCGCCTCACACCAGTCAGCCTCCACCGTGACTGCTCCCTGCCCCCACTTCTCTACCCGCCGGCCCTTCCTCTTGGAATTTGAATTTGAAAATTCAAATTCTCCAGGAAGCGTTAATTGCTTGCTCATAATTCCAATCCTGAAATTATACCATTACCTTAATTGGATTTCAATTCATATTTGAAATTCAATTCGCTGCATAATTGTTTGATCACAAATTAGGAAGCTTTGTCCTTTGTGTTAAAATCTGAATTTATTCCAGATTTTATTCAAATCCCTGAATCAAGTAAGCGGGCCCCACTTGCTTATAATTTCCAGCCTTTAATTTTTCATATGGCCGGCCATGTATAGAACCCCAAATTCCCTCACCTGCTATTAATTACTATCCTATTAATTCCCTATTTTCTCTTGAAATCACTGCTCCCTCATGGAATTAATGTAACGTCTCAATTAATTTCCCTCTGCCTAAGGGAATTCAACTTGAGATTGAATGTTGGTTTTTCAAGCCCCACCTAATTCAGCCATCCACTCTTCCCCTCCTCCTTTGGAAATCAATTTGGTTTTCAAATGATACTCCCACACGCTCCTCACTAAATACACTTCCCCCCATTCAACCCTTAGCCGTTACACACCTTGCTGCTCCCGTCCCAAGTCTCCCTCACGGTTTTCCTCCCTTCCCCCTAAAATCTGCTGTGTGCTCAAGCATTCCAGCCAAGGCAGCCTGCTGTCCTGCACCATTGGAGATCTAGAATTGCTGTCCAAACACTTCCAGCACGCTATAGCAGCTGTCCAAGGAGATTTGGAACATGTTTTCTTGCTGTCCAGCCTGCTAGAAGGTCTCCAAACACCGTCCGGACATTCCATGCTGCCAAATACACCTTCAAGAAATCGCTGTCAAGAATTCCATACTCCGGCCACCTATCCAAGAACGACGATCCAAGGCTCCTTCCTCGGAGCGACCTCGATTCTAAGGTGGAGACTCTTCTTCCGCTAAAGCCTAGACTAGTTGAGAGTATGGGCTCCAAAGGTGAAAGTTTTCATTATTAAATCGTGGACTCTTGTTACCATCGTAGCTTTACAATTATTCTTTGTGTTTCTTGAATTGTTTGGTTGATTGATCTTGCTCTACTTTGCCTAACCAAGTTAAAAACCACGAATTCCAAGGATCAATCTTTTGCTATAAGTGATAATTTTACTTTGGGATTATTTGTTTAAATTACTCTCGTTAATTTCTTAAAGTAACTCCATCGCATGTTTGTTTTACATCATCTTGGTATCAGAGCATGGCTAGCATGCTTTGCTTTTGCTAGATGCATCCTAGGAGTCTAGTTTACCTTGTCTTTAGTCGTTTGCATGAATATCACCATTTAGGTAACTAATTTGGTGGTTTTACTTTGCTGTCCAGTAATTTTCTGCATGCTATTTTCATTGTAAACATGCATATCTACTTTACATAAGTGTTATTTTGGTCACTTGCCACCCACCGCTTCAACTAAGTCACTTGCTACACTTGAAAACCTTGCTGTCCAGAACTTTTCCTGCACTGTTTAGTGACTTTTAAGTACCCGTAACCATTTGTCAAGTTGCTGTCCACACTCCACAACCCACCCTAAACGCTTAGACAAATTACGATAGGTTGCTGTCCTTAGCATTCCAGCAGTATATAAGAGCCTTAAGAGCACCCTACTGTAGCGTTTAAGTGCTGTCCTCACCCTAGAAGTTAACCTAACTGGTTGGACAACTTCTCCCACCTTTGTAGCTTGCTGCCCATTTTTTCCTGCACGTTATAGCAAGTCATAAGTATGTTTCCTCATCGTAGAGTATCGTCCCATACACCCAATCTTCTTTAGGTATCACTTAGCGCTTCTCAATGGACCCGATTAGACTCCAAAAGAGTTTAGATGACATCGTTAACCTAGTGGGCAATATGACTAGAATTATGACGGAGAAACCCGTTGATTATCTCCACTCTAACTACATGCCCCCCTCAGCTTATCACCCGAGACCTAAGCCTAGGCCTCCTCGAACTCACTTTGAGCCGCCTTACCGTCTACCCACCTTTGATGGTTCCTCGGACCCTTACTACTTTAGGGAATGGGTTAGACAATTAGAGGACTATTTTGAATCGCATGAAATACCTAATTCTTGCCAGTTTAGCATTGCTAGGTCACACTTGAGCAGGAGTGCTCTCCACTTTTGGATGAGGTTAGAAGATCATAAAGAGTCTCGTGGTGAATACCCTACCTCCGATTGGAAAAATATGAGACGAGAACTTGGATTAAGATACCTTTCCCCTACTTATGGTCACCCATCTGTTAGTAACATCAGGGTTGCTACCCCACCCTATAGGTCTTCACCAAATCATGGTGGCCGACCCTCTACTGGACCTCTTGTTAGACCAATCTCTTATGACTCTCCACTTGGACCTACTTCTAGCCATCCCAGTCAACCTTTAGCCTTCCTAGTCCTTGACCCTGCAAATATGATTATAAGAGAGGAAAACATTAAGGAGAAGAGGTTCCCTGGACCTGAGACTGAGTGCATCCATTTCGTGGATGCTAATGATATCACTAATAACGAAGAGTTCTTTGAGGATGAAACTGAAGAGATTAAATCAAACTCCCTGAGTGACTTAAACCCTAAGCTAGGAGAGCTAAAACCTTTAAACGTCGACACCTTAACCCACCCTGATCCTAGTCTCCTCGAGCATAAGCCTTTGGACAAAGTATGCCTGGTTGATAGTAATGTGACCTCAAAAAGAGCTAATCGGACATTGAACACTTTGAATTTGGAAGATTCTGACTTAGTTATAACACCCACTGAGATGACTCCAGATAATTTTGATAATTCTGATTTAATTTTGGATAATTCTGATTTAATTTTAGATAATTCTGATGGCGACTTAGATAATCTTGAGTTGGAAGTAAGTCAATCGAATTTATCACCGGAGTTAAGTGAAACGGAACCCATGGATCTTAGGGTTGCAACCAAACCTGAGTCTCTTTCGGAAGACTGTACTTTGAGTCTGATAGTTTTTAAACATGATTTGAACAACGAGCCCCCTCTTATTTCATTAGAGTCTAGCTTTGGAGCTGCTCATTTAGAGTTATATTTAGCAAAGTGTGTCATTCCCGATTTGACTTACCACACTGCTCATTGTACCAACTTTAATATTCGACAAAACGTGAGCCTCATACCGTCTGACGAATCTTTGAGTTATCCCCTTATGGATATGAGTCAGGACCAATCATCCTATTTTATTCCTGATTCATACTTTTTGCCCGTTATAGCCTCGCCCTACCTTGATGAGGACCCTCTCTGTCCTAGTTGGATTAATCTGTTCAATTACACTACCTCCACTAGGAGACTACCTACGAATTTAACTGAGACTTCCCATAGAAGTACCCTAGTAGCTAAGAACGTCTTCATTACTCCTCCTACATCAGTTCCCTTAGACCGAACACTTTAGACCTCTTTTGTGACTCGTCCACCTGTTCTAGCATCATGTTCATGTGAGTTAGTATGTTGTGTGAGTGTTGTAATCTGTTGTCTTCCTAATTTATCTGTTGTTTTAAACTTTTGTAAGCTCATGAGTCTTCTCAATCATCTTGCACACTCGATCTCTTGCATTTGCATCTGCATGTCACCTTCAAGAGTTACTCAACGAAATTAAAAGAATAATTGAACAAAGTAACACCCATTCTAAAATTATTGTTGATAACAAAATATGGTTCAAAGAATTCAAAGTTGGAGACTTTGTGATGGTACGAGAAGTTGCAAGCTCGAGGAACCGGACCATTTAAGGTAATCTCAAAGGTTAATAGTAATGCCTACGTACTGGACCTCTCTTGAGGCTTCAACATGAATCCTACATTTAATATCGAAGACCTATCAGCCTTTGAAGGACCCGAATCTTAACCCCAAAATCCACTCTTTAAATTAGCCTTGTGTAACCCCACCTGGTGAGATCCCCCAGCATAGCTCCACCCCCCAATTTACCTTACTCACCTATAGCGGAGAAGATCGAAGCAATACTAGATGATGAGGTCACTTCCACAAAGGAAAGTGGGCGCCGAAGATACCGAGTTCATTGGAAAGGGACACCGGAGATAGTGGATACTTGGATTGACAGGGACGAGCTACAGAGCCTAGACCCAGATCTTCTAGAGTTGTACGACGGCTCCATAGATATCTACTCGACGGGGTCGAGTTTTCTCCCACCTGGGGAGAATGATGGGGACATCAGCAGCGATTTCGACATATGTACCTGCAGGAGATGTCGGGGATCGACGGCCACATTTATGACATGTATTTTCATCATTTTATGTAGTAGTTTATTTTTATTTTTATGATTTCCCGTTTTTACCCTTATGGGTATTTGGGTAGCTATTGTAGCCCAAGGGGCATTTTCGTACTTTACTTTCTTTGTCATTTTGAGGCCTATTTATATGGCCCCTTTTTCATGTAATAGTGGCTTTTGATGAATGAAAATTATTTCCATTGTGTTCTCTTTGTGAGTGCAACCTCGACGATTTCTTAGTGAGTTCGTAGGAGAAGCTAGATCTCTGTGTGAGTTCTAGGTTTTTCTCGTTCTACTATTTTCCTTTATTTCTCTTGGTCGATTCATCGTCGTGGAGATTTGGATTGAAGCAATTGTGGGAAATTGGAATTCACTCCTTGAATCCCCATATTTTCCATACTTCTTCCTCCCCTTGCTCTTGCCGCCGCCTCCTCCAAAAATAAAAAAAAAAATAAAAAAATCCCAAGCTGCCGGCCTCTTGGCATCCACCTCCCGCCGGCCCGCCACCCCACCCGTGATCTGCCCCCTTGACCCACTCAGGCCGCCGACCACCAAGCCGCCGCCTCCCACCAGTCAGCCTCCACCGTGACTGCTCCCTGCCCCCACTTCTCTACCCGCCGGCCCTTCCTCTTGGAATTTGAATTTGAAAATTCAAATTCTCCAGGAAGCGTTAATTGCTTGCTCATAATTCCAATCCTGAAATTATACCATTACCTTAATTGGATTTCAATTCATATTTGAAATTCAATTCGCTGCATAATTGTTTTATCACAAATTAGGAAGCTTTGTTCTTTGTGTTAAAATCTGAATTTATTCCAGATTTTATTCAAATCCCTGAATCAAGTAAGCGGGCCCCACTTGCTTATAATTTCCAGCCTTTAATTTTTCATATGGCCGGCCATGCATAGAACCCCAAATTCCCTCACTTGCTATTAATTACTATCCTATTAATTCCCTATTTTCTCTTGAAATCACTGCTCCCTCATGGAATTAATGTAACGTCTCAATTAATTTCCCTCTGCCTAAGGGAATTCAACTTGAGATTGAATGTTGGTCTTTCAAGCCCCACCTAATTCAGCCATCCACTCTTCCCCTCCTCCTTTGGAAATCAATTTGGTTTTCAAATGATACTCCCACACGCTCCTCACTAAATACACTTCCCCCCATTCAACCCTTAGCCGTTACACACCTTGCTGCTCCCGTCCCAAGTCTCCCTCACGGTTTTCCTCCCTTCCCCCTAAAATCTGCTGTGTGCTCAAGCATTCCAGCCAAGGCAGCCTGCTGTCCTGCACCATTGGAGATCTAGAATTGCTGTCCAAACACTTCTAGCACCCTATAGCAGCTGTCCAAGGAGATTTGGAACATGTTTTCTTGCTGTCCAGCCTGCTAGAAGGTCTCCAAACACCGTCCGGACATTCCATGCTGCCGAATACACCTTCAAGAAATCGCTGTCAAGAATTCCATACTCCGGCCACCTATCCAAGAACGACGATCCAAGGCTCCTTCCTCGGAGCGACCTCGATTCTAAGGTGGAGACTCTTCTTCCGCTAAAGCCTAGACTAGTTGAGCGTATGGGCTCCAAAGGTGAAAGTTTTCATTATTAAATCGTGGACTCTTGTTATAATCGTAGCTTTACAATTATTCTTTTTGTTTCTTGAATTGTTTGGTTGATTGATCTTGCTCTACTTTGCCTAACCAAGTTAAAAACCACGAATTCCAAGGATCAATCTTTTGCTATAAGTGATAATTTTACTTTGGGATTATTTGTTTAAATTACTCTCGTTAATTTCTTAAAGTAACTCCATCGCATGTTTGTTTTACATCAGTACTACTAACAGTTTGGTGCTTTTCTACACAGTTTAGCCGAAGTGGCATTATAATATCATTTGTGTCAAAGGTAGCAAATGAGTTTCTCTTTCAAGACTACTCACACAAAGCAAGCGAAACCGAAAAGCCCTAAAATTTATAATTAGGTTGTGTAATTAAAAAAAATTGAAGTAAAATAAGGCAGCGCCTTGGGGTGTATGCCTCGAATGCCTTTTGTAAACGATGATGGTTACAATTAGTTCAATGATCTATTAAATACATCAGTTGATTTACAATTGCAACATGTATTTGATTGTATTGAATCCAAATTTGCACATATGTTAAAATTTATTCATGACTTGCGCATATTCTTGAGCAAGAGTTGTAACTTGATTTTGAAGTTGAAATTGAAATCAATTATAAAGAGACTAAACCTATAGTTATCTATGAACCTAAATTAGAACTTTAATCTGATCTTGATTGTAGGTTTGGACTGAATAGAACTTGTGTTTATTCTTAAGTGTTCCCATAAAAACTCCTAAATATGTTTTTGAGCTTCTTTGTGAGATTAAATCTACTCCTAATGTGAATCTGAATATATTGTACTTGTTGTAATTGGAGAGTTGAAGGATAATGGGTTGGAGAGAATGCTAAGAAGATTGATAGTTTAGGATTTAATCTTTGGTATTCTGGTAGAAGTCGTATCAGAAATAGTATATGTGTGATTTTAGATAAGAATTTGAAGCATAATACTATAAAAATTGATAGAATTGGAGATAAAAATTATTGCTTTGAAGATTATTAATATTATAAGTGATAATGCTTCTCAAGTAGGTTTCAATATGTGTTTAAAATTAAAATTTTGGAATAACTTAGAAGAATTAATTCAAAAGATTTCTCTTGAAGAAATAATTTTTATTGGAGGAGATTTAAATGGACATGTTGCTTCTCACGCTCGTCGGGGCCCATGCGAGTTTCGTGATTGCACTTATCCCTTGTGTACCTATGTGTATAAAAACTACGATGTATGTGCGGGGGCATTTTGGACATTTGACGGGTCTTCTATGACAGCTCGTAGAAGTTTGCATCTGTTATAGCCTCCTTATACTTGGCCGTAAACAATATGATGAATGTATGAGGGTATGCCTATATTTGCAAAGAATCCATCACTTCTACATCATTTCTATCAATGTTACTTGTGAGTGAATTGCCAGTTCCATTTGTATTGATTTCAAGCATGCCATAACATTCAATATGTACTGCTTGTTAGTTTGACCATTGCATGCATTTTCAGTATTCTGTGAGCAAGTTGCTTTGAATGTAGATCTCCTAGCATCATCTTCGTTGTAGATGACATTTTTGCATATTATAGCAGATTTATAGACACTTTTATTTGCTACATACCATATGGTGTTCGCTTGCAATGGATCGATGTATCTACTCAATATTGAGGACGATTGATTGTAATTATGTCGTAACATTCGTTGCCTTATGTTACTGTTGACCTGCCGCCGTATAAAACAAAAAAAAAGAAATTTTTTTTAAATCCACGTACCTGTCCGGCGCCGAACTCCGCACGTCGTAGCCACGACCGATGTCGCTTCTCCACACATCAATGTCTCCTCACGCACGATCGGTCTCGGCGTTAAAATGAAACCGAGCTCGTCATTTGCGCTGGTTATTCCTCTACTCTCTTGCTCCCCCGCTTTTGTTGCTATTCGGCTTCGGTGCTTCACAGGAGGTGTAGAGATTGCAGGCGTCGCTTCTTCGGCTCCTTCTGGCTGTTCGACCCCGCTCCATTGACGACGTTTCCTTCGAGTCGAATCGGAAGTTACGGCAATTTGATCGGAGCAACAACAGGCGCTCGCTCACTGTGAAAATAACTTTCTCCCTTTCACGCGGCTTCTCCGACGCCTCCATTGCTGTTCGACTTCGCTGCTTCGAGGACGTTCCCCTTCCCGTCGGATAGGGAGTTACGACACTTTGGTCGGAAGCTAGAATAGAAGCTCGCCGACCGTGAAGTTAACCTTCTCCCTTGCGTACGCTTCTTCTACTCCTTCGGGGCTGTTCGACTGTGCTCCATTGACGACTCTCCCTACCTGAAGGATCGGAAGTCACGACATTTTGATCGTGAGCAACAACGGGAGCTCACTGGAAGTGAAGGTAACTTGCTCCCTTCCATGCTCTTCTCGGCCTAATCCCGTAAATCCAAAAAAAATTATTATTATAATAAATATATTTAATTATAATTATTTTTAATTAATTTTAGTTAATTAATTAATTATTTTAATTAATTATCATAATTAATTATATTTAATTTTAATTAAAATTATTATAATTAAGCTAATTAATTATAATAATGTTAATTAAAGTTAATTTAATTAATTTTAATTTAATTAATTAATTATCATTAATTAATTATGCTTTATTAAATTTAATTAAAAGTTAATTAATTATAATTAATCACAAATTAATTATAATTAATTGTTTTAGTTAATTTTAATAAAATTTGATTAATTATCTTAATTAATTGTAATTAATTATAAGTAATTAATTAAAATAATTTATCAATTAATTTTAATTAATTAATATTTATTATAATTAAATATATATATATAATAATAAAAAAAAAGAAGCATGCCTCCTCGACCTCGATCCACGAGCCAACAGTCGCCGACAATCACCGCCGGGCCCAAAGGTATAAAATTCTAACTTAAATCCCGTCCTCGACATTTGCAGCGGACCGGGGAACCACCTATACGCGCTCTTGTAGCACGGTAGGAGGGAGCCCGGTGCGAAGCATACGACGAGGCGGGTAAGCCCTATACACGCTCTTGTAGCGTGGTGGGGATGGTTCTCGACCTCGACCTCGACACCGACACCGCCGACGACTGCTACGTAAGGTATAATTTCTAACTCCAATCCCATTCTCGACATTTGCAACGGACCGGGGAACCACCTATACGCGCTCTTGTAGCACGGTAGGAGGGAGCCCGGTGCGATGCATATGACAAGGCGGGAGAGCCCTATACATGCTCTTGTAGCGTGGTGGGGAGTCACTGCTGTTCTGGTACGTCACTGTTGTTCTGGTACGTCACTGCTGTTCTGGTACGGATACTACTGAAGGCCCCATACACGCTCTAGTAGCGTGGTGGGAAGGCCCAGCTCCCCAATTTTCCCCCAAACAGGGGATATGCCGGGGTGCTGCCGAAATTTTCACTGAAATCTACAAAGACTTGAACAATTTGAAAATCTTCTCGGGCAATAATATAGAAAATCTGTACTTGAACAGAAAATGCACATAAATTAAACTAAATGAGCAGAGGACTGGTGGACCTAAATTTGAACAAGTTCTAAATGATTTCTAAAGACTAAATTCAAATGAAATAAAATCAAGCTGAAGCCTAATTCAAATCATTTGAACAAGCAATTGAACTCAAAAAGATCCCAGAAGACTTCGAATAAAAGTGAATATGAAATTATACTTTTCAGAAGACCTGGAACAAGCACTTGAACCTGTACTTGAATTTGAGGACTTGGACTGCATGGGACACTTGAACTTGTACTCTGAGCTCGAACTATATAACATTAAGTGGGGGTTATGAACTCTTACTCAAACTCAGATTGAACCCAAATTCAAATCAATTTGAACTCAAGCAAGAACTTGAGTTGGACTTCAAGAAGACCTGTACATTCTCATTTGAATCGCTCTTTGTGGCTTTTCATTTACTGATGTGTTCTTGCTGGTTGTTCTGTGGCATTGGGTTGTATCGATTGAATGTTTAAGATCGTTGAAGGTAAAGCTTGAAGCAGTTTTCACGGTCTTCTTAAAATGCAACCAACAAAGGAGGACCGGCCTCTTAATGTGATGCTAATCAAAGATAACAAGCCTATTTGTTTCATAAGATGCAACGACGATCTGCCGTTCGAAATGGGATTCAAATAAGGTTCATCAGGAGCCTGAACCATACTTCAATACAAACAAACAACGGGGGACTCGTGACGAACAAGACCTTGATGCATGAACTCCTTCAACAATTCCTACAAATGCCTGTTGATTGAGAAGGCAATATGGGAGACCAATAATGGAAGGACCGTTCCCTACAAGCAAATACATCAAAACACCCACCTGAGATTGGTGACAGGTGGGCATGATGTAGGCAACAATGGGTCTCCTACGAATAGTTCCAGGAGCTCGTAGTGGCTACAATGGGTTCCCGTGAATATGTACAAGCCGCTTGTGGATAACAACAGTGTGTATGTCGTATGTACAACGAACCACTGTGGACACAAGTACATCTCCTACGATGATCCATATGAGGTCAAACAAGTACAATCAAACCACCTGAGATTGGTGACAGGTGGGCATAATGTAGGAAACAATGGGTCTCCTACGAACAGTTCCAGGAGCTCGTGGCGGACGCAACGAGTCCTCGTAAATGGATACAACCACTTGTGGATAACAACAGTGAGTACCTCGTAGGCACAACGAATCACTGTGGACACAAGCACGGATATTACCTACAACGACAATCTCCAGCAAATGAATACTTGTGGATAACAACAGTGCATTACATAACGAATCACTGTGGACACAAGTACAGATATCACCTACGACATTGGTGGTCAAGATCTTCAAGCATGCCGAGTACAAAGGCAACCCGATGTACGAAAAAAAAAGACACCCCATGGCAGAAGGGATGACATGTTTGAACAAATTAGAATCAAACTTCCTGGTGTTCCAAATTCTCTTCTTAGTTCTATACTCAAGAAGAAAACAGCTCTGGTACCCACAAATACCGGAAATAACAAGTCTGCCACATTAAAGATCCTAAAAGGAGTTCTCCCCAAATCAGCAATCATTGACTCCAAAGTCCAGAAAGATCTCTCCCCGGTGATTGAGAAGGGGGGGAGTCAATATCAAGACTAGTACGCCACCGGATCTGCAACACTGATACAAGCAGACAGAAGGCGTCTACAACCTACAATGCCACGCCACCGGATCTGCAACACTGATACAAGCAGACAAAAGGCGTCTACAACCTACAACGCCACGCCACCGGATCTGCAATATTCGTACAAGCAGACAGAAGGCGTCTACAATTATTTCAAAATACTCCTGCACGCGCACTATAAATTGTATACACATAGGTACACTAAAAGGGGTAAATACAATCTCAACCCGCATGGGCCCTGGCGAGCGTGTTATTGGTACACACGTGACGCCTATGGATGCTACGCGGGTTGACAAGTGAATTCAAGTTCGAATCCGATCTTTCTATACGAATCAATAGAAGTCGACAAGATTCGAACTACCTAATAAAATACACTGTTGTAGCGAACGGTGTATTTGTTTAAATACATTCTTTTTAGGCCTTCAAGACCTAAAATTAAGAAAATTCACAAACAAAGGCACAAAGCCTATGAAACCCGATCCTCTATCGACCAGTAGATAGAGTCGACAAGGTTCAATCTAAAAAAAGGAAATGATCCCAAACACCCCGATGATGGCCGTGTTGAATGCTAATCTCAACCGGAGGGGTTCACACATTTTCAAAATCCACCCAAATACTCCAGAAATCCAAATCAATTCCAAATTCCAAGATATTTAAATTTGAAATAAATCCATCAATCACTTAAAAGCAAAATCCATCCGCCCTCCGCAACAGTCTGCCGGGGTGGACAAATTCAAATAAACTCTAGCTCACAAAGAGCCAAATGCCTAGTTGAAAATATCACTAGGATCCATTCTCAAAACAATCTCCTGCCAGTAAGGACGTGGTACGTGTCCTCTAACCGGCGGTTAGCTGCCAAATGGCACCGCAGGATAAACGGTTATGACCCGGGGCCCTCTGAACCGAGTGGTTTTGCCGCCAAATGGCATCACAGATACCGATTATGGTCAGAGCCAATACGTTCCTTATTGGCATCAAATCCTTGAGATATGAATCAATAGGATATGATCGATAGGGCACAAAGCCCTCTGTTAGCTAAGGTGGATTCAAATTTGTCCCCTTAGGCAAATATTCAACCCCGGTCTACAAGGTCCCCTTGGACGAAGCAACCCATGGCTGCCGACAAGGATCCTTCTGTCAGGTTGGGTCGACTACCTCCTCTGACTAAGTAGACCAGGGACCACGATGGCCCGGGACGACGGAACCATGGGATCTTGATCGGGCCCATCATCCATTCCCCCACCATCCGCTTTAAGTGCAAGATGGTGAAATTTCTATTTTTAAATATCAAATTCTAACTCTCCAAATCTTTCAATCCTCCATATTTTCAAAATTCTCCAACTATTTCCAAATCCAATTTCTAAATTTCCAAATACCTAAACCATTGCTGCTACTATATGCCAGATAACACGTATCTCTCTACGTATCTGATCGATGACTAGCCTTAATCGAAAGTTCTCTCTCGTGATCGGGAGGGGTAATTAACTATAGGGGCTTGCGCCTATAGGAAACCAGAACTCAGATCATAAAGTCCTCGCAAAATGAGGGCGAAATCTCTGGGTAGTGTCTTATCTACAAACCCATCTGCCTTCCAAAATTTACCTCGGAACTTAGTTCGTTAAAACTCCATCGCCAAAGAATAAGAAAAGCGATGCGGAGGCCGTGGCCGAATTTTCGGAGCCCACAGTTACGACAGCTTATAGATGTACAAGTATCATGATAAATCCCCCATCCTTGTTAGTTTATGATGAGTTTGATATCATTATTCATTTGTATTTCAATTGAAATAGTCATTTTATAGCATTCATTAGGAATTTGGTACAATGATTCAGACTAAACTCTTTACTGATTGCCCATCTTTATATTTTGTCCAAGTTCAAAGTCATGTCCACTTAATGTATAAATCAAGTTCAAATTTGAGTCCAAGTTTTTGTAGTCAAGTTTTAATTCAAGTTTTCATTTAGTTCATTCGATGTTCCAACCAAATTCAGTTCCAATTCATGTCCTTACTTGAGTTTAAGTAGCAAGCTCAAGTTGTATGTCCCCTGTAGTCCTTTGTTGCAAGTCCAAGTTCGTATTCAATATCATTTTACTTAGGTTCAAATATTTTATAGTTCATTTTGTGTCCAAATGCAAAGCCAAATAGTCTCGTGTTCACCCAAAATTTCGGCAGCCTCCCGACGTCTCCCCTTTTTAGGGGAAAAACTAAGAGACCTTCCCCTCGTTGCTACTTGAGCGCTTCAAGTAGGTGTCAAATGACACCGCGACCGCAAATTCTTCAATCCCCGCCCGCTACATGAGCATTTAAGGGTCTTCATGTACTTGTTTCAAAGACGACAGTTTTCTTTCCCCCCTCTACACTACGTGAGCGTTTGGAAGTACTTAATTTTTGTCCCTGTTACGCTACTTGAGCACTCCAAGGCTTACCCGCCTCGTCGCTAGTGTCGCACCGGTTTCCCTTCCTACTACGCTACGTGAGCGCGTAGGGGGTTTGCCGGCTCGTCGCTAGCGTCGAGAGTGAGATTTTTTAAGTTAGAAATTATACCTTTGCAACTGATGGCGGGGATGGTGGTGTAAATGCACAAAAATATTTCTCTATTTTTTTGTATTTCTCATGACATGAATTCCTTAAAAATTTGTGTTTGGACATGGTGGTAGAGAGGTAGATGATTTTAAAAGCATCCAAGGTGGCCATGGGTTTGGAACAACAAATAAAGCTAGTAAGACTATTAAATTTTTCTTTAGCTTATGATTTCTTAATAGCTAATACCTTATTTAAGAAAAAAGATGAGCATCTTATCACTTGTAAAAATGGATATAGTAAAATGCAAATTGATTATTTTCTTATAAGAAAATTAGATTGTTTAGATTGCAAAGATTGGAAAGTTATTCCGAGTGAAAATTTATGTTTCCAATATCGATTATTAGTTTTGGACTTTAAGATAAATGGGCAAAAAATAAAAAATAAAGTAAAACGATTTTCAAGGATTAGATGAGGGAATTTAATTAATATTAACTAAAGTATTTTTTAGAGTAAAATTTTAGATCTTAAGATTCTGTCTGTGCATGAGGATGTCAATATTATATGGGAAAAAATGACTTGTGATATTAAGAATATTATAAAAGATGTGCTTGGAGTTTCGAAGGGAAAAGCTCCTAATAGTAAAATACTTTGTGGTGGAATCCAAATGTACAAGAAAAGATTAAAAATAAGAAGATTTGTTATAAAAATTGGTTTATATATAAAAATTCTGATAATTAGAAAAGCTATAAAGAGGCTCGTAAGGAATCTAAGAAAGCTATTTGCGATGCAAAGAGCTTAATTTTTAATGATTTATATAATAGATTAGATACTAAAAAGGGAGAAAGATATATGTATAAGCTAGTCAAACAGAGAGATAGTAATAGTAAGGATTTAGTTCAAATAAAGTGTATTAAGGATGAAAATCAAAAAGTACTATTATTAGAATATGATACTCAACAAAGATGGATAAGATATTTTGCTAAACCTTTTAATGAAGAATGTGAAAATACGATTGATTTTAGTGACTTATCACCCTAAATGAAAATAAAGATTTTGTTTTTATCGACATATAAGTAAAATCGAAATTAGAGTGGCTTTAAAGAAAATGAAGTGTGAAAAAGCTGTTGGACCTAATGATATTCCAATAGAGATGTGGAAATGCTTAGGAGTGAAGGAATTTTTTGGCTTACTAAACTTTTTAATACTGTTTTGAAGGCTAAAAAGATACAAGATCAGTGGAGAATGAGTGTGTTAATTTCTATTTTTAAGAATAAAGGTGATGCACAGGAGTGTGTGAATTATAGAGGAATTAAGTTAATGTATCATACTTTAAAACTATGGGAGCAAGTTATGAAGCGTAGGTTGCGATGTGATACTAATGTTTCTCAAAATCAATTTGAATTCATGCCGAGTAGGTCTACTATGGAAGCCATACATTTATTGAGAGGTATGATAGAAAAATATAGAGAGAATAAGGAGGATTTACATATGATATTTATTGATTTAGAGAAAGCATATGAAAAAGTTACAAGAGAAGTGTTATGGAGAGTTCTTGAAAAGAAAGGAGTTAATAATGCTTATATTCAAATCATTAAAGATATATATGCAGGAGCTATTACTTGTGAAAACACAAGGTGGTTTGACCAAGTATTTTCCTATTTCAGTTGGATTACATCAAGGATCAGCCTTAAGTTCATATCTTTTTGCATTAGTCATGGATGTTCTCACTAGACATTTGCAAGAGGATGTACCTTGGTGTATGCTTTTTGCTGATGATATTCTTCTTGTTGATAAGACTAGAGAGGGAGTTAAAGGTAAACTTGAATTATGGAGGTCAACTTTAGAGTCTAAATATTTTCGCTTGAGTAGATCTAAAACTGAATATATGGAGTGTAATTTTAGTAGCAGTAGACCTAGTGAGGGGATTGTGACTTTGGACGATCAAGTCATTAATAAGAGTACACATTTTAGATATCTTGGATTTATTGTTCAGAGTGATGGTGAAATTATTAGCAAAATTCAAGTTCGACGGTTGAAGTGGAGGAATGCATCGGGCTTATTATGCGATAGAAAAGTCCCCTTCAAACTTAAGGGAAAATTCTATAAGATGGTGGTGAGACCTGCAATGCTTTGTGGTGTCGAATGTTGGCCATTAAAAGAGAAGCATAATACTAAGTTAAGTGTTGTAGAGATGAGGATGCTTAGGTGGATGAGTGGCTTGACCCTTAGAGATAGGATACAAAATGAGCATATACGTTGTGAAAAAATATTTTATTTTTAAATATTTAAATTTAAAAATACTTTTATTTCTCACGTGATTTGCTTTATTTATATTTAAATGGATTTCTTTGAGCCAAATCAGTATAGTTTAACATTATACCGCCCCGAAGGACAGATTAATATTTTACTATCGATTTGAAATGAAGAAATCTATAATTTATTTCTCTAATAAAAAATAGTATAGGGAAGATATAAATCATCCTGAGAGATGATGAATATCTTCTCCTATCTATCTAATTAGAAAAATAAATTACATATTTATCTCCATAATCAAATATAAAGGATATTTGATTCGCCTGTAAGAGCAAATCAGACATCCACCTATCCTTTGATTATGAAATTAAATTTTAAATATAGATAAAGCAATATCTGCGTTCACAGATTTTCCCCCTACTATAGAAAGGAACTAAGGTAGGGTTTATTTTAATCTGGGATCTAGACTCCCTATAGGGGCAAGCCCCTATAGTTAATTACATCTTCTAAGAGAATACTCTCGTTTAAAGTGAAGGCTAAAGAATTTTAAAAGATACATGTAAATTTAATAGAATGCTTGGGTTATGAAAATTTCGAAGTATAAGATTTAGATTATAAATCTCCATGTTGAAATTAGATTTTTGAATTTAAGAGTGATAGAAAAGATGTGTATAAGAAGAACTTACTACACCGGGGGCTATGACCCGGTGGTTCCGCTCGTAGCACCCCCATTTGGAAGAAATGAAGGCGACTAAATATTCTCTAAATTGTTGTCCGAGTAACTACAATGTACCTCGCAAGCAAAGGTAAAGAGAGAAAGAGGTAGAAATGAGAGTAGGCACTATTCAAGCAGAAATATAATTAGACAAGAATCAATTTAAAACAATTAAGATTTGTAAATTTTAAAATTTATCTAAAGCATATGAAAAGGTGAGCATGTGTAAGAAATTATATCAATAATAAGCATAAGTGACTATCAAAGTAAATATGTGGCGTGATGAAAGAAATGGATATGATATATATATATTGACAAAATCTTATGGCCTATGTGCATGATATAATGATACCTTATATACATATAAAAAATGAATTTTTCAAAGCCTGATCATAAAAGAATGTGAATGGACAATTAGATATTTATAATTTTGCAACAATAATCATATCGAGAAATCATATCAATAAAACAAATCAAGACCTCTAACTCTCATGACTGTAGTATGACTGAAACATGAAGTAAGTGAAGTTGTAGGAGACAACCTCTCTATTTACAAATTTTCATTGCAATTATTTATAACATGAGTATATGAAATGATATTTCTACAATTATCTCAACTTTATTTAAAACCCAACTCGTAATAACAAATAAATAATCATAATAATTTTACTAATGAAAATAATGTCGAATGCAATAATAAACTTGCTTATATTAATAGAATTTTTTATTTACAAATTTAGTTGAGAGAAGTACATGTATAGGATGATTTATAAAATTATACATATGGGTATCATATGAAAGTAAAAATATGGGCAAAGTATCACAGTTATAGACTTATAAACATTTTGATGAGCATAATAATCATCATCCAACCCAAATAAATGTAAATAATTGAATGCTTTGGAGAAGTATATGGACTTCTATATAAATTAGCTTAACTCCTAAATTTACACAACGGGATCTGTATCATAAAAGTATACATTGATTCTTCATAAAGCAAAAAGAAAATATGATTTAAGTAAAGCATGTTCACATGAAAAAGATCCCTATATTTATATTTGTATAAATAAAATAAAATAAAGAAACATAGAAAGATTATAGAACAAGACATATTTCTTACAAAAATTTCTATACTAATCTTTACAAAATAATGAGAAAATCTCGTCTAAGCAAGGCACATTTACATGGCAAAAATATCCATACTTATATTTACAAAAAGAGTGAGAAAGTATCACAAAATGAGGCATATTTCTCTCTCTTCAGCCATTATCAACATCTAATCTCACACGAGAACAAGCAATTGAGAAAATATTACTTACAAAAAAAAGAAGGAATTTATATTACAAAAATAATAGGAAATCCATCCAAAAATGTGTGAAGATTTTAAGCAAACAAAAGTGACAAATCCATCCAGAATGTGTATTAAAAAAAATGTATACTTCATTGTCTCTTCGTATGTACATATACTTATCTATCTTCCCTGCTATCAAGATACAGGAATCTCATAATAACAAACCAACTTGTATATTTATATACAAAAGGGAAGCATTCATGGGAGCTAATAAAGAATTCTCCAAACTCGTCTTGAATCAATGGTAACATAAATCATGATATTATTTGATAAAGTCAGATCTATAATAATAACAATATTAAGGTAGAGATAACACTTTACTCCTACCAAATAAAAAAATAACAATGAATGTAAGAAAATATGTATCTAGTTTAAAAGGTTTAAATAACTGTTACAATAGCTAATTGGAAATCATTACCCATTGACATGATTTATGACTTCAAACAACCTCTTACAATAACGTGTTAGCAATATACAGAATATTAACGACAAATAGTCATAAAAGAATATTTATATTACCGAATTCGAAAAAGTTTATATACAAACTTATTAGAATCCTAGAAACATTTACATCCATGGGTTGATAGAAGTTTCTCCAATGACAACGGGGAAAATAAATTATAAATGATCTATTGATTAAATTACTTGTAGACATATACATATAATACAGCCATGAAACTAACTGATGAAGTGTTGTATACCTTTCTGCATTCTGTTTGCTTCTATCATGATTAAAACAAAACAAAAAAAATTGTATATCTCTTCTTAATTAAGATTCCTTCTTCCCTTGAAGCTGGAATGATCATTGCTTTGAAACGTCCATCCACTTTGGACTCAATGGAACATTCAATTTCTCAGATGATGGATCAGACAAATCAATTGAGGCAAGGTCATCATGGGATAGTGTCTCTTCTCTAATTGATTGTACCTCACGATCTCCTACTCGAGCAGCTCGACTTCTTCTCTTGAATCAACTTTCCCAAACTGCTATCCCCCTTTCCTTGCATATGGATCGGTTGAATGGAGAGAGTATGAGGCTTGCTGTTGGCGAGAGCTTGGTAATCTCCTTGGCCGAATGAGGAAGTATAAATGATAGTAGTGGTCTGTCACGACCCGTCCCGGATGCTCGATCTAACGAGGCGGGTACGAAAAGTCGGACGATAGTACATTTCCAAAAGTATAAAATAACTCATCATCAAAACTTTTACAATAAACTGAAGAGCCACTAAACACAAAAATATATTTTACCTGTTATCATTTGCTCCTCGTCTTCTATAAACATGTTCTTCTCTTTCTGCCATTTCTTTAGGAACTTACCTGAAACATATAAACTTGTGGTTTGAGTTTACTAAGTAAACTCAGTGGGTAACTATATAAATTTATATAAAAATATAATTTAACATATATTCTTTCCTTTCTCAATCTTGTTTATTTCAATTCATTAACTTAATACTTCTTCTTTGAATATTTTCATTTAAAATAATTTGAAGCATTTGTTATCTTATATTTCATTTATATTTCCTTTTCCCATTTAATTTGCACAGGAGCACCGTCTCAAAGTACCTAAAGGTACAACCTTTTCCATTTGATTTCCTTTTCCCCTTTTCCGTAGAAATTTCCTTTTCCTTTTTCGTGCACGAGTACGGCGTCCCCAGCCAGTACCATAAGAGGGTGACTCCTGTCGTTTTCAATACCCTTTTCCTTTATTCTTTTCTTTTCTCATTTTCATCATTATTGATACAATCGCATACAACATATCTTACTTGTATCTCTATAAATATTACTTATCATTTGCATATATGAATCATGTACATGTGTATGTTTTCTTTCTAAACTTTACTTTCTATTTCTTTGATATACTCATAACATATTCTTTTTCTTTTCTATACTTGTACTCATACATGTCGTTGCTTATTTTAGTTAATCATTTCTCCAAAAGTAGGAGAAATCATAAATCTAATCAATTTCGCATATACTTCTTTCTAAACGAAAATAGAATTGAAATAAAGAAATTTAAGCTTTTATAAATACCCACTTTGAACTTTTCAGGCCTTCGATGCCCGATCTATTCTTGAATCAATTTCTCTTCTTGTTGAATCCTTGCGGGATCAACACTTATGACTTGATCTTTCACTTTCAAAAACCCTAATTTCAAACAATAACTTTTATCAAAATAATATTTTGATTTAAATTCTAAATATCATTAAACTGAAATTTGAAGGAATTCACTTACACTTTTGAATGGAGACTTCTCAAACTCTCAAAATCCTTCTTCTCGAAATTTTCTTTCTCTCCCAATTTCTTTTTTTCTTCGCTACAATCTCTTCCCTAACCTTCAAGAAATAAATTCTTCACTTTAAATGAAGTAGAAGAAGAAATTTATAGGAAAAATCCGAAAGAAATTTAACAAACCTTCTTCTCTTAATCCTTCTCGTCCGTTTCTCTTGTTCTTCAATTTCTCCCAAAATAACTCTCTGATAACGATAAGAATGAAAAGGAATCGTTATTTCTTATCCTAGAAGGTAATCATTTGCTAAAATTGGAGAAAGAAGAAACCTACCTCGCTCTCGCGTGAAGCCCGACCGTCCGCCCTCTCTGTTCGCGCGAACAGTTCCGTTCCACGAACTGTCTGTTCCGCGGTATTAAAAGGGTGAGCCGGCCGGTTCGGTTGAACCGGCCGGAAGAACCGGTTGTCACATGGTCTTCTCACCTTCAGCACCTAACAGATCACCAAGCAACACATCACTCTGCAATCCAGCTTGAAGCATTCTCTTAGCATCATCTTCAAGCGCTTGTGTATTAGGATCTACATCTCTAGCAGTTTCCTCCTCGTCAATGCTGAGATCAAGCTTGGTCGGCCCTAGCAGCTCTTAGGATGGGTGAGAGAGAAAATCGTGGGAATGAGAAAGGGGATCGTTGGAATGAGAGGGGGGGATCGTGTGTGTGAGAGCTCGGCCGGCCCTAGCATCTCCGAAAAATGTAGAAGGAAGTCTCTCCATCCTCCACAGGGGCGGCTGCTTGTGGGAATGGATTGATCGTGGAATCCTCTCAAAAACCAACGCCCTAATGCTATTATAAAAATCAAGAGACCATCATCCCTTCAAAAGATGATTGGATGGTTAATATCAAATGCTAAAATCAAAGAGATTTTAAGAGTTAAATTAGAGAATGAGGGTGGAATTATATAAAACCAAATTAATGATGGAACATTTTGATTTAAATGGGCCAAGCTAGTTTGTAATAATCAAAATTGATTTGACTCGAGAGACATTAAATTCAGTAGATTAAAGTCATGAAGCTTTAAATTGACTACGAATTGGTCGGCTCAAATTCACAATCGACATGCAATGTTGAGGAGAATCAAATTCAAAAATGAGTCGAAGAGAGGTCGATTGCAAGATTGATTGTAGGCTCGGATGATTGTAGGCCAAGGTGACCTCATACAAAAATGAGGTCAACATACGTGAAAAGGTTGGAGTAGCTCCAGTGGAAGATAAGATTAGAGAGAATCGCCTTAGATGGTTTGGTCACATTAAACGGAGGCCTTCCAATGACCCGGTTAGGAAAGTTAAGGTATTAGATTTGACTTATGTTAAAAAAGGTAGAGGTAGACCTAAAAAGACTTGGTTAGAAAATATTAGAAATGGTATTTCTTTATTAGATTTAAATGAAAATTTGACTTTTAACCGAACACAATGGCGAAAAAGGATTCATGTAGCTGACCCCACGTAGTGGGACAAAGGCTTGTTGTTGTTTTTTTTTTTTTCATGACTATATATATATATAAAGTAATACTAATAATAGTATTATATATTATTACATAATATTAATATAGATATAACCTAACTACCTGAGGGATTCAGCTAGAAGATGTCGGGCAAGGAGTTTGGGGCATGCTAGAGGTCGAGTCAAGGCAGAATAGTGTGGGAGGCGGCTATTTGATGGGAAAATGGGTAGATCAGACGGAGCAAAGTCGAACAAAGCAGGGTCTAGGGCAGTGGTTGGCGACGGCTTAAGGAAGACAAGGTGGTTCGGTGCTTGGGCTTGGGAGATGTCGGTGTTGGAGAGTTCGGCTAGGTAGGGGGATGCTACCTCTCTCTCTCTCTCTCTCTCTCTCTCTCTCTCTCTCTCTCTCTCTCTCTCTCTCTCTCTCTCTCTCTCTCTCTCTCTGTGTGTGTGTGTGTGTGTGTGTGTGGATTGGTAGAACGGGCAAGGCTTGCTCGCGTCTACTTGAGTCGGACAAGGGAGAAGGGGCTGCGGCTTAGAGAACGTGGAGATTTGGCTATGGGTTTCGGTGGATGAAGCATGGAGGTGGATCGGAGTAGAAATGGGTCAATTGAGGAGGAAGCTTCAGTTTAGAGCAGAGGATTTTCTCGGCTTCAATCAAGATGTTCGATTGAGTTGAGGTCGGAAGCAGAGGGGGAATCGAAAGCTGCGACGGGAGATCAGTCGCAGAAGGCTAGGGGGTTCGTCGGCCTACAGTGGATTTGCGGGATTTCTGTGTGTGGAAGCAAGAAGAAGAGGTCGGGTGGAGTTTCGATGCTCTCGTGTGGGTAGCCAATGGAAGAACCCAAAGTCTTTGTTTCGTTTTTTTTTTTTCCAAAGTCTTTGTTTCGTTGTTGCTTTTATTAACGCCAATGGGGGAGAGACGAGCGTGAGAAGCGATTGAATCCGGCGCCGTTGCAGAGTAATGAGTACTGTAGCGGGATTTGTGGTATGGGCTTGGCAGTTCATCATCTCACCCCCCTCCCCTTTTTTATTTCATTTCTTTTGGGTTAAGTTACAGAGGTCAACAGCCACTATTTTTCTTATAGAATTTTAGATTTGTGCAATTGCTAAATTATATTTTGGAATGAATAAAGCATGTTTGCTCTCACATTGAAGTGAATTATCCTTTTTCCAAAACTTCAAATTATTAACTTGTGTATTGTAACTTTTTTTTTGTTTTGTATTTTCATTTTGCATCTTATCATAGATTGCATGGTCCTAAACTCTTAACTATCATTCATCATGCCTTAATCTTATCTAGGATTGAAGTGTTTAAATCGCTTGTTCATTTTATTCTTTTTAAATCAATTGATCTATTTTATTCCCAGGTTTGCCAGCTTGAACATCAACTGTTTGACCATTTCTTTCCATCCTCTTCAACAGATGTCTCTAATATGACCCCGCTAATAGATCCGCTGTGAGTTTTTTTGTTCCTTGTATTGGTGACAAAGTGCTTTCTTTTCTATTTTACGTATTTTAACATGAGAATTTATCTTTCCATTTGGACAGTTCTTGTGATTTTCTCAGTTTTGCCTGAAATGAGATGAAATACTTTGTTCATTTAGCTGTCAGATTGTTATTAAACTACATTTGTTATCTTCGTTAAGGCTTTATGGAATCACCTTCTCTACGTGTAGTTCTCAATACTTTTCAATCATAAGACTAATTTTTTCCTTGAATTGAAAGAAACATATTTTTTTTCTTTTGATGGAATGATGCCCATCTTCTACTAACCTATTCATTATTCATTATGTTAAGTGCAACTTGTGAATGATAACTTTTATTTTCATTGCATAACTTCTAGCTATGCCTATTTCTTCTAATTATGTTCATGTTTAATTGATAAAGGCTTTTTGAGGCGTAAGCCTCAAAATTAAAAAAGTTGTGTTACGTTAAAAAGTAAATTTTTATATAATAACCAAATAATATGTTAGGCAGATAACATTAACTTTCTATTTAACTATGAAGTAACAAATTATCATACATATGAAACAAAAATTGCACAATTATACATATGAAACAAAAATTGCACAATTCATAAAGTGGCAAATGATAAATTTCGTGAAATAGGATTAAAATCTAAATATTATAAGAGCAAAATAATATTACATACATGAATTGCATTAAAGTATCATATAACATCAAGTTTAACTCTAATCTAAATTTGTTCTTTCTTAGTTCCCTACTCATCCACATTTAATTCATAAAGAAAGCTTAAATAGTTAGCAAAAACTTAGAAAACATCTGTACTGCTATCACTGAGGGAATCTTTATTTGAGTCGTCATCATGACAAATTTGTCTCTCCTCTGCCTTATCCTGTGAATTCCAATGACTCGCAATCTGCTTCAATCATCTTTCTCTTTCATAAATATTTTTATTAACATAAAGATAAGATAATACTAAAAAAATTTAGAGGTGGTGTTGGTATCCAGCTTTCAAGTGATTCCTAATGGCATCTACGACGGTGGTGGCTGTGGCGAAAATGTCGGGATGGAGATTAAGATAGTCGAGCTGAAGTTATTGCAGCTCTGGGGTACATGAATGTGCGTTTTTTTTTTCGGGGCTTTAGTTTAGGATTTAGATAAATTTTAATAAAAAAATATAAATTGGGTGAGGCGTAAGCCTCATGCCAGGGATGCAAGGTGCGCCTCAAGACGGGCCTAAAAACCAAGCTGAGTCATAAGCCTTATAGGAAAAGTTTGAGGCGTAGAGGCGTTTTTCACTGGAATTGCACTGAGGCTGGCCTCAAGGTGAGCCTCATATTGCTCAATTTTAAACAATGTGTTAACAATAGAATTAATGCCCAAACTATGGAAAAGCATGACACACCATTTAGATAGCTAACAAGTTGAGGTTGCCCAGTTTACCTCATTTCTCGCTCACCTCTTGTCGCTAATTCTACCACCTCATGGCATTGGTGTCTCGCCCCTCCTGCATTATGGGTTGTGATGAGCCTTTGATCTCCCCGCAACTCGTAGGACTAGTCTCTTTTTGCATATTTTTTACACTTTTGTGGACTTAGTTCTTTTTCTCATATTCGTTAATGTTCCTATCTCCCTTTGACTTTGGTCAAGGCTTCATCTACCACTCCAGGTTCCACCATAGATTTTCGTTATATTTCCATTCCTCCTTTATGGTAGGGTTCTCACTGTATTTCAACTTCTCCCACCCTGGCTACTCCCAGGGTTTTGGATGATCCATCTCTTATCTTTGTGACTCCTCCCTTTGTTTCTTCTCCTTTGGAAACTTAGTCTTCAATTGCACATCCTCCTCGTTCCTATGTTAATGTTGTTGGTGGTAGGGATGGTTCAGACTGTCTTCTCTGTCTAACCACTTTCACTTATCTTTCATCACATTTCTCTCTATCTAACCATTTTTCACCTATCTTTCACCAAGGCACTGAAGCTCTACAACATAAGTGATCACCCACTTACCAAGGTAAACCTTCTCTTTGCTACTTTGATGATGAAACCTTTGTGTTTGTAAGGCCACATTCATTCTCAATTGTTGGCAAATTATCTATAGGCCTTTCCAACTTGGTGGTCATTCGTAAATTCATGTATGATCTTCATTTGACAGGTGACTTTCCAATGTGGCTTATTGAACCTCAACATATCATCACATGGCTTACTCATTAGAACTGGACTACGCTAGATTTTTTTTTTTTTTTCATTTATTCTTTTATGCTAGTTGTTTTTTTTATGCATATGCTAAAATTTTCTCCCCATTTTGAATTCTTTGAGGAACCTCATATTACCTCTTGCTTATATCTCGTTGTTGCGACTTCGTCTATATTATATCAATCAATCTATTTTATATTCTTTGGTTTCAATATTTGGAAAGTCTTTGCAAATGGGTGCTGTTACTGCTCGCCTTTCTAGGCCTTTTGTGGTCAATGTTTTGATAGAATTGGATTTTATATCTCAGTTTGAGGAGGTGTTGATTGGTTCCTCATTTGTAGCATATTGGTTGATGGCTGAATTTGAAGGCATTCCCAACTATTGATCTTCATGTCAGATTTTTGGGTATAAATTCCTAGATTGTTTGGGGCCCTATGTAATGAAGAAGAATATCAAATATCTGGTATATGAGGTTCATCCAAATGCTCATGTTGCCCTCCTACCTAGTTGTTGAATGAAACTTTTTGAACAGATCAATTATGCATTCAGGATCTAGAGTCTGTTGCCCTTGCAAGCTCCATGGTCATTTATTGGCCATATCATTGAGACTAATTCACTTGTTCCTCACGCACCTCTGCTTCGTCTAAGCTATGAACATACGGTGAGATTATTTCACTATAATTTCTTGATTCTGATGAGAGTATTCGGAGTGTCAATATTCTGATGGATAGGATGTTTTCTATTTTATTCATCAGAAGGGGCCAAAATTAGAATATATATATATATATATATATATATATATATATATATATATATATATATATATATGTGTGTGTGTGTGTGTCCATTCTCCTTTATTTATATGGTCGCAAGCAATACAATCCAAATAAGTTTTTCTTTTCTTGTTGTTTCCAGAGTCCTTAGGGTGCTTCACTAGTTCATATGTCTTTTCAAGGTTAAGAAAAATCTATGAATATCATATTTGATTGTTCTTAATTTCCTTCATGAAAGTCACCTCTATAATTATGACACAATGTCAAATTGATTTTTGAATGTTGATGTGATTTTTCTTTTTCTTTGCTTTGACTCACTTTAGCATGTTAATAGTACTAATCATAATTGTTTTGGGAATGTATCTACATGTATATAACTGGGATCAAAAAAATTAATTGATTTAAGCCTCAAAACATCATAAGATGAATATTTAAATTCCTTAAATAATTAAGAAAGAGAAACCAGCAATCAAATAGGTTTCACAGGCTAAAGTTGTTAACTCTTAGGCAACTTCTGCCAATGCTTTTACTATATATCTACAACTATCTTACCTTTTTTTTATGTTACCAAAATCTACAGGTGCACATATTTATATGATACTCTGCGCCCTAAAGTGATATATCAAGCAAATCTCGATTCTCTTTGTGAGCTTGTTGACATCCTAAAAGTTGAAGTGTTAGGAGACCAACTTAATAGACGGGGTGAGTCACTTGCAGCATTACGTCCTATCCTGCAAAGAATACTAGCAGATGTTCATGAAAGGTTGACATTTTGTGCACGAACTCATATCCGTGATGAGGTATGCACTACATATCAGTTTATAGTCTCATTAAGCTCCCTTCTGGATTCAATTGAATTCACTTAAATGAAACATAGAGTTGGAAATATGTTGATGGTAATTAGGGGTGTGCAAACTTCTCTCTTTTACTTCAACCAACCCAACTGTTCCCATTTTATGGATAGTCTTTAGTACTGATTTATTTGGGGTTGTTTGGATAGAAAAGTCAGTTATTATTCAATCATGTTGTTTAGTGTGATAGTAGCATCCTTTAAACCTTCTCAATAGAATGCAAATTAAGGATGCCCCAGACGCACTTGTATTTAAAATGTTTGTTTGACTTGTTTAGTTAATTACACTAAAAATATAGGAGATTATTTTTTTATGTTTATTTGAAGTAAAATTAATTCAATGTAAAACCTGATGGTTGCAGCCGAGGGGCGACTAGATAGCAATGGGGCAGGGTGCTGGCTGGTAGCTCTATTGGCAAGTGTCAGTGGTGGCGGGCATAGTTTCACATTTCAATGTATTTGGAATTCAGACAAAGATGAATTCCATATGTATTGAAAATGAACTATACAAAGAATTTTGATTACTTCAAAATATTATCATGTATTTTTTTTTTTCAAATAAACATTTGAAAATTCAAATTCCCTGAATTTTATTTACTTCACACTCGAATTACTTCAAAACAAACAACTCCTAAAGCTTTTGTATGCTATCATTTATTTTACTTCATTGTGTTTGAAAAATCAAATTCATAAATTTATTATTATTATTTAGGCAGGTTTATAAATTTAATTTATTCTTATTTAAAGTGAAACTCATTATTTATATGTTTCTAACATAGGATGCATGAAGTTGTATATTAGGTTGAAAATGGAATTAGTTTGAAATGATTTATAGTTTTAATTTAATCTGGATAATTAAAATATAGATGAGTGAAAAAAGGGCATATTTAGTACTTGAGGCTTTTTCAATGTTGGGTCTGAGGGGTTGATGAAAATAGTGAGAGAATTAAATTGTATAGAAGTTTATGTGAGATTTTATTCCTAAATTTAAATTGTATGTGGGACTACAAGTTTGAGTGATACATTTTCTTTAACCAAAATTTTTGGTCGGTTTGATTAATCGTGAACATTGGTTAAATCGGTGGTTTGGAAAACCAAACTGTTTAATTTTCTTGGTTTGATCGCTGCTTAGACCAAATCATCCAAATATGCATCCCTTAGTTATAGTTGAAGAACTTGAAACCAGCTGAATATCTGTTCTTTTGTTATTATTATTATTTTTTTTGTTTTCTCCTTCTCAATTATTGTTCTTGCTGATGCTCTCGAGCAGATAGCAAATTATCGTCCTTCTGATGAAGACCTCGATTACCCTGCAAAGCTGGAACAGCATGCTGTGAAAGCATCGGACACCACTGTAGGTTACTTCTTTGTTATAGTTTTTCTTATTAACTTCACATGTTAAATGCAAGATCATTAAAATCCATTTGAAGTTCACTTTAGGAAAGAATCTTTCTCACCCTGAAGCATTTAGTGTAGAAGAAGTGTGCCCTGGAGTGGTGAAGCTTGATTTTAGCTCTAAAATAATGCTTGCTCTTTTCTCTCTATGCTCATTAAACTCCAAGCAATCATTTAATGGTTACAACGTTACTTGTGTTTATTCCTTAGTTTTTTTTTTTTTTGTGCATCACATGTTGGCTTCGGCTCAATCTATTAAGTTTATTATCATTCTTCTCCAAATTCATCTGTATCTTAGAAGTTCAATACCAACTGGTTTTGAAAAATGTATTGCTCACATTGCGAGGTAGATCTTTCTCGCTTTCTCCTATGTATTAATTAGTTAATTTGTGATTCATGATTTTCTTTCTTAAAAAGCAGGCTTTCCTACTGTTATTGTCATTAAAATTTTATTGTCTGTTATTTCACGATTATGCTTCATACTGACTTCCATTATCCACTTAATATTGCTTGATAATATAGTTTGATATATTCATCTGCTGATTTGACTTAGTTTGATAATCTTTTTCATTTTATACAGAGAAAAAAATATTTGCAATTGTAAGATGGGAGCCATCCCCTTACTGAAAAATCTTTTTCCGCTTAACCCCATCCTGTTTTTGTAAACTGCAGTTTGGAACTTGTGATTAAGTATGCTAATTTCTTCTCACACTGCTGAATTATAAGTTTTCTGAGAAAATATTTTTTTGATTAACCAGTACTTGTATAGCATTATAATTGCTCTTTTTTTGTATAAAATTTAGATCTTTATCAAATTGAAAACAAGTTTCCTTTCAGAACTGCAAATGTTTGCAAGTTTGACTGCTGTAGATCTTTTAATTTACATATGTACTTGTATAGTTCAAGCTGACAATTGTATCTCGGCTAGGAAAATAAGGAGTCCAAATGCTTTGTTGAAACTGCAGGTCGATGATAACTCGACCATTTTTGGCACATGGTATCCATTGTTGGAGAAAACAGTGTCATGCCTATCAAAGTTATACCATTGCCTAGAACCTGGTATTTTTACAGGTTTAGCTCAGGTGAGTGTGTGTGTGTGTTTTTTTTTTTTTTTTGAAGTGCGTTATGATTTTTTTTTTTAAATACGTTATGATTTTGTTGCTGGAAAACGTTTGTAATGGAATTTAATTTACTGGTAACTTTATATGTTTCACAGGAAGCAGTAGAATTTTGTTCAATTTCCATACAGGTTAGTAATATTTTGTCATCTTTATTCTTGATTTTTGTCCTTTTAAAGTGCAAGGAATTTCCCATGATTATTCGTTTGTAATTTAACAAACAACTTTCGGAGTTATCACATTATTCTACTTTATCAAATTGTTCAATAGGGGGTTAAATGCAACCAAACACCCACCTAAACTCTCGTCATCTTACTTTCTGTTGTTGTTATTAATGCTATGTTTAAATGGTGGTATGCCGAAACCAAAAAAATATAGCTTAATTTACTTGTGTACAAGCTTTGCCAACAGGCCTCAAACTTTTTTTCAGCTTTGGTTATCATTATTTTGTTACTTTTCATTTATTCGTAAATGTTGATGCATCTGTTTATCATCTTTTGCACATATTGGATCCTTTTGCCATCGATTTCAAGTGATTGTTCCTTTCTAGGAGTCCTTAAAGTTTGTAAATATTGCTGTTAAAACATCATTAGGTCCGTTGTATTGTATGAATTTGATTGGTGTAATAAAGAAAGTGCTTAATGGAGAAGAAATTTTGAATATTGTACTTCCAAGATAGAAGGTATATTCTGAAACAAGAGAGGATAGAAAGATTAATTTTCTTGAGAAGATAGGGGAACACATCTTTCGAGGGTGTGGAAATGGAAAATAAATCAGTAAAGACATGCCAAATGCAGGATTGCAAAGCATTGTTATGGCTTTATGAGTGAATTGATACGCCAGGATTAGGAAGTTAGCGCCGTAGACTTAGTTTGTTTATACAAAGGCTTACCATTGATAGCACTGCACTATGAAAAAGGATTCATAAAGCTAAACTGATCCTTGATTAGATTAAGTTATTGGCCAAATGAGAAGTTTCAAAATGGAAAATTTATTTTAGGAAAATAACTTAGGATTAGAATTGCTGTGTTATTGAAAATTCACAGCGATTGATATAGAATTTTGATGCCCTAGATTTTTACGAGGATCTAACACAGATAATAAAAAAGAATATAGTAGACACTATAAATTTTATATTAAAAAAAATCAAAAAGGGAAAAACCACAATGCATGACCTAGATGAAATGATTCACTATGAAAATATGTTATAAGTATCCCCTTTTCCCCTCAATTGGAGAAGATGAGATTACTTATGTAATATAAATTTGTATTTTTGTGAATGTGTTGATGAATGTTGAAGATGCAGCAGTTGGATGGTATTAGTTGGGCGATGATAATTGGATGACCATGATATGGTGATGATAATCCAACAATGATAGTCTAATGATGTCAGTCGGATAACGACGAATATTTTATTATGACTGGGTAATGGTGGTCAAATGTCGGCAGTTGAACGATGGCAAATAAACAATGGTAGTCAGACGACCGCGACGGTTAATGGTGATCATTGGTATTGATTGTTAAGTAGAGCTCTAAATTTTATTAGATCTCCAAACTCTCTCCAATCTCAAGTTTAGGTTCCTTTCATGTAGAGAATGATGGTCTATTTATATTATTTTGGGAGAAATATTTTGATAAATTTGACTATATTTCCATTACACTTCATTGAACATCTCATATTAAATCATTTGGTTAGAGATCATTCATTTAACATTTATGTTTCTTAATGACTTCATAATCTAATGATTCTAGGTTGTTTGATTCGTCTCATTGAACCACTTGATTTGATTATAAGCATTCAAAATTTGGAGATTGTTTGATCTCTCAATCAATGTTATGAAGTTTCTAACTATATTTCAATCGCGTAGTTTGGGCTCATTTGTACTCGAAATGTGTCACTTTTGGTGGTGTTGGATTCATCTTGTCAAAATGCTTAGCTTGACTTTAAGTTTGTTGTAAAATCTGAGTTTGAAATATTATAAATTTAATTTAAAAAAAAATTATACAAATTTGCATCAAGGTTTGTGTTAATCAAAATTTCTTAAGACATTATTTCTCTCTATTTATGGATGACAATTACCATGTCCTCCGAAAATGCATATTTAGTCTTAAAAAAATCTATAATTTTGAAAAAATTACTATGAACGACCACTTCTTGGGCGTCAACATGATCCTCTCCTCAGGACTGAATCAAATAAATTCTCCAAAATTATAATTTCAACATTTATTGAAGTCAACACATGAATTGGAGGAAAAATTTTGCTCCGAATTCTCCAAATTTGTTTGATCATAAAGGTTCTGTTGGACTTCAAAAATGTCAAAATTGAACAAAAAATATCATAAAAATGATGGAATAGACACATTCGAGACCAAGATCAAATCGGAATGGATCGTGTCAGTCGGTGTTGACTACATCATCCACCATTTGTCGGACCAAGGAAGTTACCTGGATAAACACGAATTGATATTGTGACATGTATCATCACCAGTGATGTTTTGATGATTCTTCATGAAAAATTACGCTTTCCAAACAATTTCGTCGCTATATTTCTTGGGGCTTAGAGGTGAGGGCCACAGCCCTTTGTATTTAAAGTTAGAATTCGTATTGGTCTATGAATCTTGATGCATATGGCTGGCTAATATAGTAGGTTGGCTGGACAATGTTGATGTATATCTTTGATCAAAAGTGCTTAAAACACTTTGTGCGTTTATAATTTTGTTACCCTGAGTATAGCTTAATTTCCAAGTCATTTGATAGTCTAAAAACCCATTTTCTGTTATTTTATTATAGCTTAAGGCTCTTTTCCTTGTATGATTCATCCAACCTTTTTGCTTTCAAAATATATCCACAGAATGGAAGCAAAATCATAACAAAAAAGTCTTCTCCAATGGATGGGCAGCTTTTTCTTATCAAGCACCTCCTTATTTTAAGGGAACAGGTTTGTCACGCTGTATGCCTGCCTTGTACTTGAAGTGTCATTTGGATTTTGGGCTGTTTTTTTGGCTACTAAAAATGTTATGCTTTCCAGATCGCACCTTTTGATATTGAGTTTTCTGTTATTCACAAGGAGTTGGATTTCTCTCATTTGCTGGTCAGTGCTAATTGAAAATTTCTTTGCGTTTTCATGTTTTCATCTTGATAACATTCTTTCCATGAGTACGTACAATGCAGACTTGTATCATGTATGCAATTATGATTATTCTTCTTTTTGTCTTATGCTTTCAACAAATACTTTTAGAATTGGCTGTAATTTCTTTTTTTGAACTACATGTGCGGGTTGATTTTTCCAATAGTGCAATTAGCATTTATATGGAAAAACTCATAAAAGAATGGATTATTTATGCTACATGAAACAATTGTAGATTTTTTTCACTTAAAAGTAAACCATGAAATGAGACTTTCAATTTTGAATTGCACCGAAATTTTTCTTTTGACATACTTACATTTGGTCACATGAATAGATTTGTTAAGACAGGCTCCTCTCCATGTAGCCATTGAATGCTAGCATGTTTATAAAAGAAAATGAATATGGGGATCTACATACATGTGATAAAATTCTTAGCTATTTACATAGCTAACACCTAAACTTCTATATTTGCTTATATATCATATTAATTTCAAAATCTTATTAAAGCATATGCATGATAATATTCATTTTTATGTTATTTAAATATTTGAATATTATAAAAGTAAATATCAAGATTAGGTGTTAAATATATAAATACAAAAGAATTTTATGATATGTATGTATGTAAATCCCCCAATAAAAATTTGTCTTCAAATGAGTTTACTTGGAATGGTTATGAGGTGCTAGCCTCATTGGTATAAATTAAGATTTGGATTCCTCCACCCTTCAATCTAAAATGGGTAGTGTAACTGATGCTGGACAAGTAGACACTTTTTTCTAGAATTGCGGCCATAATTATACTTCTTTGTGCTTCCTTTGCTACTATTTAATTTTTATCATGCCACTGCTTGTTTGTTGCTGGACTATATACTTAGGGGTGAAGCTAGAAAAATTTTTATATGGTAGCACAAATTAATATTAGTCATTAAATTACTCTCAAAATATCATTTTTATTCAATGTAATCGTAGATCATTAGACATGTTTTAAATGAAAAATTATTAAAAATACATCCAAAATCATATGCATTCCCGTTAAAAATGAATAGATATAGCATATACCACTCTCTATCTTAATATTTATTAAAAAATTAATATTTCTCCCATGGTTATTAATGAATTGAGTTCAAATAAATTGTTTTTATACCTTAGATTATTTTATTTGAATTAATTAAATTAAGTCTTAATTTTGAACTATTTATAGATTAAATAAATTTAAATTAGTATAAGATCAAAATCTACCTAATTTTAAATTAATTGTTTATTAATTCTAAATTAATTTTTTATTAGATTAATTTGATATAATGATTCACATTTAGTAAAGAAAATTATGAAAAATACAAAATTATAAAGTTAATAATTAACTAATTAATTAACTTACTGAGATTTATTAAAAAAAAATTATCAATCCCCCCCCCAAAAAAAAAAAGGACGGGATAGAGAGAGAGAGGGTGGGGTGGGGGAGAGATAAAGAAGAGAGAGGGGAGAGATAATGAAGAGAGAGAGAGATAGAGAGCACGCTACCAACAACATCAGCAAAAAAAATTCAACTGGGTGGAGGCGGAGCCAAAAAGGGGGCTGATTAGTTTTAAAAATTAAATTTAATCATGTATATATATATATATATATATATATATATATATATATATATATATATATATATATATATATATATATATAATTTAAAAATTGACTCATTTTTAATTATTGAGCCAGTGGGGCTTGTACCCCAAGGGCCCCCACTGTAGATCCGCCCCTGTATATACTATTTTGTTTGTTGCAGGGGTGATGATTGTGGCATCGGTGTCATGAATCTTGATGGCATGCAGTGGAGAAAAACAATAGATTGGTACAACTGGCTGGTACTGTTTTTGGGATTTCTATTTCTCGAATTTTTTGCTAGTATGTGCAAATTATGTTCACAAGGGATTGCTTTATGCGGCTGTTTGAAGTTTTTAATTTTTTGATGAGGTTTAAATGTGAACTTGTTTGTTATCTTGAATCAGATTGAACTATCTTGTAATGTAGGCTTAAGAGTAAATATATATGTGCTCAAGCATGTAATCACAAATTTTGATCAAGTAAAAAAATTTTCTTCTACTTTTTAATCTTTTGTATGCAACTTGAATGTGTGATTCTTTTTAGGGATGTATAACTGAGATCGCCAAATTTTGTGAGAGCTCTTCTCCTTGTATTGTCATAAGATTTGGATTTTTTTTCCTTTGGTAACTACTTTGTTTGATGGAGAAATATAGAGAAAATAAGGAGGATCTACATATGATATTTATTGATTTAGAAAAAGCATATGAGAAAGTTCCAAGAGAAGTGCTATGGAGAGTTCTTGAAAAGAAAGGAGTCAATAATGCTTATATTCAAATCATTAAAGATATGTATGCAGGAGCTATTACTTGTGTTCAAACACAAGGTGGATTGACCAAGTATTTCCCTATTTCGGTTGGGTTACATCAAGGATCAGCCTTAAGCCCATATCTTTTTGCTTTAATCATGGATGTTCTCACTAGACATTTGCAAGAGGATGTACCTTGGTGTATGCTTTTTGCTGATGATATTCTTCTTGTTGATAAGACTAGAGAGGGAGTTGAAGGTAAACTTGAATTATGGAGGTCAACCTTAGAGTCTAAAGGTTTTCGCTTGAGTAGATCTAAAATGGAATATATGGACTATAATTTTAGTAGTAATAG
Organism: Dendrobium huoshanense; assembly: GCA_016618105.1. Lineage (NCBI taxonomy): Eukaryota > Viridiplantae > Streptophyta > Magnoliopsida > Asparagales > Orchidaceae > Dendrobium > Dendrobium huoshanense. The sequence goes on along the minus strand of CM028353.1, from coordinate 27,227,915 downwards.
ACCTAGTGAGGGGATTGTGACTTTGGGCGATCAAGTCATTAATAAGAGTACACGTTTTAGATATCTTGGATCTATTGTTCAGAGTGATGGTGAAATAGATGGGGATATTATCAGCAGAATTCAAGTTGGATGGTTGAAGTGGAGGAATGCATCGGGCTTGTTATGTGATAGAAATGTACCCCTCAAACTTAAGGGAAAATTCTATAAGATGGTAGTGAGGCCTGCAATGCTTTATGGTGCCGAATGTTGGCCATTAAAAGAGAAGCATAATACTAAGTTAAGTGTGGCACAGATGAGGATGCTCAGGTGGATGAGTGGCTTTACCCTTAGAGATAGGATACGAAATGAGCATATACGTGAAAAGGTTGGAATAGCTCCAGTAGAAGATAAGATTAGAGAGAGTCGCCTTAGATGGTTTGGTCGCATAAAACAGCGGCCTTCCGATGACCCGGCTAGGATAGTAGAGATATTAGATTTGACTTAAGTTAAGAAAGGTAGGGGTAGACCTAAAAAGACTTGGTTTGAAAATATTAGGAATGACCTTTTTTATTAGATTTAAACGAGAATTTGACTTTTAATAGGACACAATAGAAAAAAAGGATTCATGTAGCCGACCCCAGGTAGTGGGATAAAGGCTTGATGTTGTTGTTGTTGTGGTAACTACTTTGTTTGATCCAAATTCTTTCACCTAACTTGTTAGGGTTCTTCATTTTATTCAAATTTGACACAGGTGGAATTCTAATTGTGGTAATGAAATTAAAATTGCTTTCTTATTTTGCTTCATTCAAATTTCTCACAAATAATTTTGGATTTATTTGATCCTTATATTATCTTTTGAGTCTTAATTCTTGTATTTACTGTTTGTATTAAAAAAAGAGAAGTCGTTGGTTTATTTAATGGTTTATGATCGATGAATCTTAAGCTCATTTGTTTTATCTAAATGCACAGTATCATTCTTGTTGTTTTTTAAAATTCTAATCCTGACCGTCTTGCATCAGTAACATACCTTATGCTTAGTGTTGCAGAAAATTATTGGCTATGACAAGTGCTTTTGGTGTCTGTATTATTTCTTTTTGGAAGAGTGGACTGGGTAGGGATGTTTGATAATGTATACCTTGAATTAGTATAACTACCTTAAGATGTCAGATATTTATTTAGTTATAATTTTGTTCTAACACTTGGCTTCCTGTACTTCCTTTAGCTGACAAATTTCAACAGCGGCTTTTTTTCCTTATATTTCTGCATATTTTGCTTTAATGATTTTGTTTACTAATATTGTATTTGGTTGTTATTTTATAGGAACATTTGAGAAGGATTCTGAGAGGTCAGGCTTCTCTGTTTGACTGGTCAAGATCAACTTCCTTTGCTATGACCTTAACTCCTCGAATTCTCGAAAGTCAGATAGATGCTAAGAAGGTGATCTATGAATTATTTTATCAAAAATTAGCTGTTATTAACCATTTCACATAAAATCCTTTGTCGTGTTTACCAATAATTGTGAGATAGCTACTTTGGCACTTGTCTTTTGGTGAATGATTTCTTATTATTGTATTTCTTGTCAGAATAATAACATCCTTATACTCCATAAAATAGTGCTAGTAGATTGAGGCCGTATATATTTTTCATGTTTGGTGAGGCATAAGATTCTTAAAAATAGGAATCATTACACTTCTTCTCCACTCATCTGACATCTTTTTAGTCTTCAAAATAATAGTGAAAAGTTAATGTGTCATACTTCAAAACTATGGGAGAGAGTTTTTGAGCATATGTTATGACATGGTACTAATGTTTCTCAAGATCTATTTGGATTCATGCTGGGTAGGTCAACTATGGAAGCTATACATTTATTGAGAGGCTTGATGGAGAAGTATAGATGGATTAAAGAGGATCCACTTATGATATTTATTGATTTAGAGAAAGCATATGATAAAGTTCCAAAAGAAGTGCTCTTGAGAGTTTTATAAAAGAAAGGAGTTAATAATGCTTATATTCAAGTCATTAAAGATATGTATATATGTGTTGTTACTTGTGTTCAAACGCAAGGTGGTTTTACCAAGTATTTTCCTATTTCAATTAGATTACATCAAGGATCAGCTTTAAGCCCATATCTTTTTGTTTTAGTCATGGATGTTCTTACTAGACATTTACAAGAGGATGCTCTTTGGTGTATGGTTTTTGCTGATGATATTATTCTTGTTGATAAGACTAGAGAGGGAGTTAAAAGAAAACTTGAGATATGGAGGTCAACCTTAAATTCTAAAGGTTTTTGTTTAAGTAGATCTAAAACCAAATGTATGGAGTGTAATTTTAGTAGTAATAGATATAGTGGAGGGATTGTGACTTTGAGCGATCAAATCATTAATAAGAGTACTTGTTTTAGATATTTTGGGTCTGTTGTTCAAAGTTATGGTGAAATAGATGGGGATATTATTACTAGAATTCAAGTTGGATGGTTAAGTGGAGGAATGCCTCAGGTATGTTGTGTGATTGAAAAATACCCGTCAAACTTACAGGAAATTCTATAAGATGGTGGTGAGACTTACAATGCTTTATGGCGTAAAATGTTGGTCATTAAAAGAGAATCATTAAGTTAAGTGTTGCATAAATGAGGATGCTCAAGTGGATGAGTGGCTTCACTCTTAGAGACAATGTGAAACATATGTGCCTAAAAAGGTTGGAGTAGCTCCATTGGTAGATAAGATTAAATAGATTCTTCTAAGATGATTTGGATGCATAAAACGTCGGCCTTCCGATAACCCAGTTATGAGAGTAAATATATCGAATTTGGCCTATGTTAAGAAAGTAAGAGGTAGACCTAAAAAGACTTGGCTAAAAAATATTAGAAATGACTTTTTTTTATTAAATTAAAATTAAAAATTGACTCTTAACATGATACAATCGAGAAAAAAGATTCATGTAGCTGATTTAACATAGTGATGTAGCTGATTTAACATAGTGAGATAAAGGCTTGATGTTATTGTTGTTGATGGTGGTAGTGAGACATAAGTTTCTTAAAAGTGCTGACTATTTTCTAAAGGTCCCGTTGTCAGATAATTTAAATTACATTGTTATTGTGTGTAGAAAGACTAAGCTTAAATGTTTCATCACTTCATGGATTTCAACCATTCGCACTTTTCATGTTGTTGTAACCCTGATTAGGTATCCGGTATCCATCAGCTACTTCATGCAAAAAAGATAAAAAAAGGTAAATTGTGATTTACCCCTTGTTGACAGTTATTTATTTTTGTAGTCATTTGAGTAGTTTATATTATATTTTGGTCCTACCCCAATTTTAAGATTTAAATTTTATTATTTAACTCTTTGTGGTTATCAAATATACTCTTGTTTTCCTCCTCACATGCTAGCCATTAGTTCTTCCTTTTGTTCGCTGATTATTCACACGCTTCCTTGCACATCTCTCTCAATTTAGTTGTTGCCTAGAAGCATCTAGTTAATACTTCTCTAAATGTACTTATTAATGTATGCTTGGTAATAATTAGATTAGATACAATTTTCCTATAATCAAATTGAGCGAATTTATTAGTTATTTGGTAAAAATTAGATCAGTTTTCCATTTAACAGATGCTCCTAGCTGAAAAAAATCAGGCTGAGGGAGTAGATTATAGAAATGAATATGTAGAAAAAATAATATTTAGCGCAACAAGTACAAATAGGTATTGCTTATAAAAAAGAAGGAACTTAAAAATATATGAAAGTTAACGATCTTTAGATGAATTTGCCCAAAAGTAAAATATTCCCAAATTTCAGATAGTTTTACTTTTCCATTTGTATCCAGAAAGTTTTTTTGACATGACATCGATTGTCTATTTAGAATTCATGAAGTTCCTGACTGCTTTGCTGCTTCATCTGATTAATTGGAATTCATTTTGCAGGAGTTAGAGAAAAGTCTCAAAACTACATGTGAGGATTTCATAATGTCTGTCACGAAGCTGATTGTTGACCCCATGCTTTCCTTTGTTACAAAGGTAATTAAAACATTACTCAAGGAGGTACAGAATTGCCTGACTGAGGTTTTGAAAAATGAAAAAAATAAGCAGCGTATTCTAAACAACCGTGCCATTCTGTAATGTAGAGTGGAACTACAATGTGACTTATTTTTTCTTCAATTCAAATGCAATTGTGATAGGAAACACTTGTAGATCTTAAGTATTTCCTATCATTCTATCAATCTTCGGGAAACAGTGAGAATTTTCCACAAAATCCACACAAAATGTAAATGAACACTTACTGAGCACTACGTGATTTTTCTTTCAGGTGACAGCAGTGAAAGCTGTGCTGTCTTCAGGTGCTCAGGATAAGAAAGAGGATTCTGTTTTGGCAAAACCACTGCGTTCTTACGCATTTGCTTCTCCTGAGAGGATCGTCGAACTAACTCAAAAGGCAAGAAAACATGCTTACAATTTCTTCATTGCTTAGAATAAATCCTGAACTTTTGTTGTTTTTTGTAATAGGTTAGTGACAATCTTCAGCAAGAATTACCAAAAGTAATGGCAAAAATGAAGCTCTATTTGCAGAACCCAACAACCAGGATGATTTTATTTAAACCAATAAAGTAAGGGGACATTTCTTCTTATACTGTTCATTGAAATTTTAGGTGTCGTTTGGTTCTTCCTCTTCTTTTGTAAAAGATAATTTTAGAAACAATGGTTGAGGGAATAGAGTTTTTTAACAGAGAAGCAAAATATCAAAAAGTTTTCAAAATAGTAGAAAATTGAAGTTTCCTAAAAAGTATTTCTATAGAAGCGTTACATCCAACAACGACCAAAAAAAAAAATCGTTTCTAATAAGAAAAAGCAAAAAACACCTAAACAAACGAGGCCTTAATGATTTTAATTGGACCTTTCATTCATCATACTCCATTCGATGCTATATACCTCTTATAATAAACCATGACAATCATAATGGCCAAATACAAGAAATGAGCATAATAACTTGAATAAACTAAAATCCAAAAGAAGATTAGTCAAAGCTGGATGAACTGGCCAAATCTAAGTCCTGAGTGCACCATGCTTGCTCTATTATTAGTAAAATATAGTGGTAAAACATAAATATAGTTTTACAGTTATGGGATGCAATGATATATTCTGCATCACTGCCAGTATTATTTAATAGAGAAAAAGTTGCCTGAAAATTGTTAAATTTATGTTGAGATGAATGTTATACAAATTTTCTTTATATAATACTAATAATTTTGAAGCAAGTTAAATATTTTCAAGGCCCATTCTGATCAAAATTGTTTCATAATACTCTGACATAATTTATTTTTTATATCATCATCCCAGGCTATTTTTTCAGTTTTCAATCATGAATACTTGAATATTTTAGATTGCCTGCTAATGCTTATGGTGACCTTGCTGCAGAACAAATATTGTGGAAGCTCATGTTCAATTTCAGTCGCTGATCAGGTCTGAATACTCACCTGAAGAAATGCAAAATTTTGGCTTGGTTTCCATCCAACATCTTCAATCTCAGATTGATAACCTTCTGTAGGAGAAATTATTCTATGTGGACACCGGGCAGTTCGGAGACTAGTCAGAACGTACCATGTCACCCAATACCGGTACCAAGCAAAAAAATGATTTGACGCATTTTGATTGGCCTCAAGATGACGTCCGGTGTCCACACAAAATAATTTATCCTTATGTAGACCCATAAAACACATTCCCCGCAGCACCAAATTTTGGTACAGGCTCATGTGGTAATTCATTTGCACTATTTTTACACTTTTTCGACAATTTTAGAAAGATATATCCATGTTTTGGTTTCATTGTTTTCTAACTTTGTAAATTTTCCATCTTTTGTAAATAGGAGGGAGAGTTAATTACTATATTGAGTATGTTTACTTCCTGAGATCCTTTTGAGTTTTATCTAGCTAGCTTCAATTGCCCAAAGGTAAATTATTTATTCCATGCAGTTAAGTAGTGGTGATATTGAGTCAGAAAGAGTTGGTATGAGTTTTAGTTGGAAACTGATTCAAGCCAAGTAATTAATTTGTGAATATTCTGTCTTTTTAGTTGAATTAAACTAATTTCAAGCGAGTCATTATTTAGTTTAAACAAATTTATTTGAATTAAGTCAATTAAGATATGAGTTTTGTGCTTTAAAATAATAATAGCTTAAATATCTGTTTAAGATGACCATTGTTTTTTAAATAATTTGAAATATGAAGGAATGAGAAATGAATCACATAATTTTTTTTTAGAGGGTCAAATCCATCCGAATTGTTTGAGGCAATTGTTGCCATGAAGTAGTTGGAAAGTTGAACTTATCTTGAGATGAGTGTGATATGTAAATAATTTGTATTGCAATCAGCATAAAGAATAAAAACAGCAACATCAAGATTTTATCCCATTAAATGGGGTTGGTTATATAATCAAGTATTTTTTGGTTTACCTACCTCTACGTTTCTTAACATAAGCTAAATCTAATATATTGATACTGCTAGCCAGTTTATCGGAAGGCCGTCATTTTATGTGACTAAACCATCTAAGGTGACTCTCTAATCTTATCTTCCATTGGAGCCACTTCAACCTTTTCACGTATATGCTTGTTTCATGTCATGTCTCTAAGAGTAAAACCACTCATCTGCCTAAACATCCTTAGCTTTGCAATTCTTAATATTATGCTTCTTTTTTAATGGCTAACATTCTGCATCATAAAGCATTGTAGGTCTCACCAACCACCATCTTATAGAATTTTTTCTTGAGTTTGAGGGGGACTTTTCTATCACACAATAAGCTCTATGTATTCTTCCACTTCAGTCATCTAATTTATTTCACCATCACCTTGAATGATAAACATAAGATATCTAAAACATGTACTCTTTATTAATGACTTGATAACCCAAAGTCACAATCCCCCTAGTAAATTTATTCATACTAAAATTATACTATATATATTCGATTTTAGTTCTACTCAAATGAAAAAGCTTAGACTTTAAGGTTGACCTCCATAATTCAAATTTATCCTAACACACTCTAATCTTACCAGCAAGAATGTCATTAGCAAAAAACATACACATGGTGCAATCTCTTGCAAATGTCTAATGAGAACATCCATGACTAAAGCAAAAAGATATTGGCTTAAAGCTGATCTTTGATATAATACAACTAAAATAGGAAACTACTTGGTCAAACCAGCTTGTGTTTTAACACAAATGAGACCTCCTACATACATGTCCTTAATGACTTGCATATAAGCATTATTAATCCATTTCTTTTTTAGATTTCGTCATATATAGCACTTCTCTTGAAACTTTAGCATATTATTTTTTTAAATCAATAAATATCATATGTAGATCCTCCTTATTCTTTCTATACTTCTCCATCAAACCTCTCAACAAATGTATAGCTTCAATAATAGACCTAACCGGCATGAATCCCATTTTAAAATTGATTTTGATAAAAATAAATTTGTTTGTAGTATTTTAACACAATTTTTTTTTCATTGGAATTGAAGATGAAAACTTTTGATTATTGATTAAATTCCATTTATGAGATCATTTAGTTGGTTGCAGATGAAAAATATTTTTTAAAAAAGAAACTTTTTTATTTAATTTGAAAGAGACATTAAATTTCTAATTTTGAAGGAAATTTTAAGGAGATTTTGTTAGATTTGAAGTCCATGCTATTGAATTGATTTCTGAAATAAAATATGTCAATCAGGATGTTATATATATTTGAATTTTTTTCTATCTTGTATGAATTCTCGGATATCAAAAGAAAATATTTGAATAATATTAGTACATCGAAAATGCTCAAATTATATTTAAAAAAAAGATTTTGAGAAGGGGCTTATAAGCTTCTAAAAGAACCGTTGAACTCAAAGAAGTTATTTAAAAGAAGGATCACATTGATATAACTAAAGGTCTATTTTTAGATTTTGGGTTGAGATTTATTATGTGTGTAAGCATTCATAGTCTATTTCTCTTTATATTTTATTAAAAAAGGAAATTTCAATTAATGAGGCCACTTTAGCTCAATTATGTAAGCTCATATATTATGAAGTGGGGAACTTGGTAACTATCAAAATTAAAGAAACTTAAAACTAATAATCAATTTATTGATTCTATTATCGAGATCTCAAAAAACAGTCACTGTATGATCGAATCAATCATACGGTTGTAGCAATTGAAATTTTTCTTCATAAAAGGGAAATCTAATTATGAAATGTGTTTTACGAAGGCAAATTTAATCAAGATCTTGTTTTTCATCATTTTGATGCATTTGTTGGTTCAGTCTATCAATACTATAACACTTCATGTTATAATATTCAAGGAACCTAATTAGCAACTATGAATTACCTCATTACCTCCTTTTAAGTATCATTAGCAGACACAGGCAAAGGTGTGTGTTTAAGCCATATGTTTTAGATCATTTTTTTGCACTAATAATCATCCTATTTACTTTAATCCTAAAGCTTAAACCTATAAGTGAAGATCATTTAATTGGTATTTTTGCAGTTTTACATATTTTTCAACTATACAATATGAATTAATCCCGTAATTTCGCACGCTCTTAACAATCGCTCGCCCTCTCCTAAATCACAATTTGCATAAATCACTTAATCAAACTAAATCATATATTGAAAATATATATGTTTGCAATTTTGATATTCCCTAGTACTGATAAGGTTAATTTGATTGCCTCTAAAATGAAAATATTGCAATTCCCTTCTTGCAAACCTATCATTTAAAAAAAAAAAAAAAAAAAAAAATCCCAACTTAAAACAGCAAAAAGAAACCTTTAATTGAAATTCCTCTCCCAAACTCAACAAACAAGCTGAATATAAATTGCATTTTCACTAACAAAGAACTTATTACTGATACACATTCAATAGAGTAGCCAATTACTACCCTGAAAACAAAATAGGGGAGTAACACACATTGTCCTTGTAAGTTTTAGTCTCTGAAGCTATATGATCCAATAGAGACCAAACTTCCTGGTAATTAACATCATTACAATAGGAATACCAAAAGTTATATAGTTTATAAGAAACTATAGATATTTTATATAATGTTTCTTAACTTTTCCAGTTTAGCTATCTTCCTCTTCATCTCTAATGGAAGACATCTCTACCAGCAATCATGCACATTTCTGTTCAAGTGTATCTGTTACAATGCTATATCAACATGAAATAAACTATGATTTTTGCCGGTTCTTCGATTTGTTGCTTATGAGTAAAACTTGTATGTTTTTGCGTCGATAATGATCTGTCTTAAACCACCAATGGGCGACAAAATCATCAAGAAAAGCCCCAAAATAATGCAAATCTGAACAAAGTTGTTAAAAAAAGAAGAAGAAAATATCAATCAGCTCATCATTTTGAAAACAGAGAAGGAATAAGAGTACACAAATTGAAAAAGAGAAGAAGATTACCCAATTAGTTATCCAAGACAAACTGAACTTTCTAGGTTTGTATATACACAGCCACATCACACAAGGAAGCTACATAAAGAGAGAGAGAGAGCATTTGTCAGATTATATACAACTGTTGCAGAAAAATCTATTACATTTGTTAATTATAGACTTTATTTGGGACGGTTTTCTTACTACTACGAAAGGTGTTTTAAAAAGTAGTAAGAAAGCCATCTCAAACTAAGGCATAGACTTACAAAATATGTTGTTGGTGCGAATGCAAATCCTCCAAAGAAACCAAGTAGTCCACTAAAGAAAGGGAAAGTCATACCGAGGAACATGGTGATAGCTGAAAATCAATACAACATTAGTACAAATTCAAAAAAGAACATATCAAAATAGTTTTTGGATATAAAAGATCATTTTAATCTGATTTAGCCATCTGCTCTTCAAATTTGATCCAAAATAATCCAACAGATAATCATTTCAGATCATATTTCAGGAGTCAATGAGCTAAACTGAACATATTAGAGATTGCTGTAACAAAAAGGACACCAAATCAATCAACAATATTAAGAATTTCTTACCAACATAAGTGCTCCGGGCAATCAACCTCAGAGCAAAACCAGGAGGAAAATGCAACTTCTTCACAAGAAGAGTCTCCAGCATATCGAAAACCGGCATGGCATAAATCTGATAGCTCCCAATAACATGAACAACAACCATCATGTTTGCCATAGCTATCAACCAACGCGGCTTCTCAAGACTAATAAGCACGTTATCCTCAACCGCGTTTCCAAACGCCCAATACCCAACAAGCGCCACAGGAAAATAGCAAAGAGCAACTATGATATAAGCCACCACAACCCCTCTCCACATCGGCTTCTTCGAAGGCTTCTCTGGAGTGGAAGGAATAGTTGCCTGAATCTCTAAAACCACATTATGACCAGCATAAGCAAAAGCCACATCTCCCAAAGCACCGAAGAACCCTAATACCGTTCCACCAGTGGTAGGAGCTCTGTATCCATATTCCACTCCTTCCTGCTTCCCCTTATCAACGGAAGCTCCCCAGGCAATGGTGGAGTAGCTGAGAGACATGACTGCGGCAGCGAGGGAGACGCCGGAGATGGAGTTGAAGTTGGGGAGTTGCGAGAGGACGAAGTGGACGGAGGCGAAGATCATGATGAAGTAAGTGAGTTTGATGTTTTTGCAGTCGGTGCAGACTGTGTCGTGAAATTTTTTGAGGGATTTGCCTCCGGTGACCATGTAGACGATACAAACGCCTACCTCGACGATTAGTTGTTGGGGGACGACGATGTAGAGGCCGAGGCGCTCCCCGAAGGCTTGTTGCCCTAGCTCGTGGTAACGGTCGAATCTTTTCCCGGGTACCATTTCGTGCATTTCCACCATTTGCCACAGTGTGTATAGTGTAATGAACCAAGATAAGATCAAGATAGTGATGCCCGGACCCCTGTTGATGAATTTAAATATTCAACCGTTAGTAAATCATTTATCTAAGCCTTCATTAATTGGAGAAATATATGCTATAGTTCTATTTTTTAAAAATATGATGAAAATTTATTTCGGATGAAAAAGATATCATTTTTTCATCAGTAAGAAATAAGAATAATGCAGTGCAATACAGATTCAATCGATTGAGTTTTTTGAACTTTCATATTTATCTAATTTTCTTTCGTAAACATGCATGAAAGTTCATTTTAAATTGACATACTTGAAATGCTATTTAAAGAAAAAAAACAAAAGGAATTTAAACGTGACAGAAATATACGAAGCAATACAAAGCAACGCAGGCATTATAGATGACAAGTGAGATCATAATAGAATCAATCATAAGACGAAGTGCAAACTGCCTTTTAAGAGTGAGAATAAGGGTTCATTTGGGACAACTTTCTTACTGCTTATTGAAGTAGCTTTTTAATGTACTAGAAAGCCGGTTCAATAAGCAATATGAAAGTCGTCCCAAACAAAGCCTAAGATGATATTTTTATATGAAATGAACTTTTGGATATATTTTCTCATGAAAATAAATAATAGATATATTTCTTCAATTTCACATACTATAAGAAGCATAAAATAAAATTTTCATAAATAAATATGATATGGTAATTTAGTTACCATCCAAGTCTAGACATGGCATAAGGCAAGCCAAGCACTCCAGCTCCAACCATGGCTGTGACATTATGAAAGGCAGAGTACCACCACTTGGCATTTCGTGAGGAGGTGATTGGTAGCCACTCATCTATTGCTTTTTCCTTCTCAGACTGCAAAAGGATTTGGATTACTTGTTAATCACTCAAAATCAAGATTAATATAATTTTAAATTAGGAAAAAAAATGGGTGAAAATATCCTGATTATAATTTCATTTATATTTTTAAAAATTAAATTTTGATCATAATTTATTTAAAAAATTATAAATTTTTTTATTTTAATCAAATCTTAACCATCCATTTTTTTTCTCCTTAACAATCCAAACGCTATGTTAGGTATGCACCTAACTCTGTGTACGAACTTCCGCATATAAAATTAGGCTTCGTTTGGGACAGCTTTTTTATTGCTTTCTAAAACGGAGTTTTAGTACAAAAATAAAAAAATTTGTACTGAAACTCCGTTTTAGAAAGCAATAAAAAAGCCGTCCCAAACGAAGCCTTAATCGATGGTTTTCAATGTGAACACGTACCGGATCTTTTGGACTTGCGAGAATTATAGCTTTATATATATATATATATAAATTCCTACAAAATTCTGTTTTGATGTATGCACAAAGTTATTTTTATATCCATCCTATTATTATATTTGTTTTACGCTGCCATTTTTTCATTATACTATAAAATAATTTACAAAATAACACCATCCAATGCGAAGTCTATAAACATTTACAAAAATCACCTTCAAACTTAGTAAATTATGAGCAGATATATTGAAAATCTAAAATAATTAATTCATTTTCAAATATTAAGAAATAATTAATTAAATATCTTTTTGAATATTTAAAATAAAATAGTAAATGTATTTTTTATAGAAGCATAAAATTATATTTATTATACTTTTCAATTATATTTAATACCCAAAATTTGCCATTTAAACCTTCAACTGTACAATTCACTACACACTAGTTGTTGTTGTTGTTATGCAATGGCAATGATGTAATTATATTTTTTTATAAGGCGGGTTTTGTAAATGATCTCTTAAGGTCTCATGTCCTTTACGGACTAAGAGGCAGATGACGTGAATAGGAATTAATGGTCCCTTCAGATGCCAACCAAATGTTGACCAAAGCGTTATTTATATATATAATTTAATTATTAAAAAAATAAATACTTACAAAAATTAATGCCATATGCATTTATAAAAAAAAAATTAAATAAAATTGAATGATATTATTTTAAATTTAATTGATTTACTCATACAAAAGATATTAAAATACTTTTTTTGAGTATCTTTCATGGCTATCATATTTAGATTTTATTTGGATATGTTTTTTTTATTGATTTTTAAAGTAAATTTTTAATAAAAAATTTATAATTCAAAAAGTTTGTGTACTAAAAAAATTGTATATTAAGACCGTTGAAGCCTTAATTTAGTTGTGAAATTTTTTTGGGAATTTTTTTTTTTTTAACATTAACTTAGAGAGAGAGAGAGGAGGGATCCGAGATAAGAGATGTGAGAGAGAGAGAGAGAGAGAGAGAGAGAGAGAGAGAGAGAGAGAGTGTTTGTGTGTGTGAAAAGGATACCTTTGGGTGGTTGATACTCATGGGGGCAGGGGTCTCATGAGCAGGAGCTATCGTCCCCATGGCAACGGCGAGACCTTCGATAGTTGAGAGAGAGAGAGTAAGAGATGGAGCGGAATTGGCAGATGAGAGAAGGCTAAAAGCCCAATATATATATAGTCTATAGAGAGCAGAGACTCAGACATATAAGTTAGTAAGTCAACTTCTCGAGTTTCCGAGCAAATGTGCTGAACGCGTTTTCAAAGCACACTTTTTGCAACAAATCTGTGCAAAAAAAAAAAAAAAAAAGGCTCACAGTATTATTACATTTTTAATTAAAATGACTTTTAAAATTATTAAAATTTTAAGTTATATATTTTATAAATTTTCATGTTTTTTATTTAATTATGTTTAAATAAATCTAATATTTTTTAAATTTCATTTATATATTAAAATTTGAACCAAAATGTTTGTTTGATCTATGATTTAAGATTCATTTAGGATGATTTTTATGCTGTTTTTTTATTGCTTTCAACTAATTTTTGTGCTAAAAAATTGTTTTAGATAACATTAAGAAAAAAATTTATGATTGTTGCGTCATGGAGTATTTGAGGAGGTAAAGAAATATAAAATTTAGTGTCTTAGCGTTCAAAGAAAATTTGGTATGCAATCAGATAAGAGATAGGGTGTAGCATTTATAAGACACTAACATTTTTACATGAAAAACTCCTAAAAAGGGGAAAAAACAATGGGGCCTAGCCCAGTTTGAATGAATCCACAATTATTTGCAGTCGATTACAATTAAGGCCCTTCCTTAGGGGGAAGGTATTGGCTTGATATACATTATATGAAGTACGTACATATTGGGAATACAAAGAGTCATTGTTGACATGTTCGTTTGGTCGGAATGACTGTAGTCGATGGGCGATGTAAGTTAGAAGCACCGTAGTCGATGGGCGATGAAGGTCTGTAGGATCGTAGTTGGCGGGCAACGTAAGTCGGCTAGACCGTAGTCGACGGGCAACGGAGGTCGGAAGAACTGTAGTCGGTGGGCTACGGAAGTCAGAATGACCGTAGGCGGAGGGCGACGGAGGTCGGAAAGACTGTAGTCGGTGGGCGACGAAAGTCAGAAGGACCGTAGCCGGGGGGCGACGGAGGTCAGAAGGACCATAATTGGCAGGCGACGGAGGTTAGAAGGACCGTAGTTGGGTAGAAGTCCAACAATGGACATAAATCTAGCATCGAATAGATGTCTGGTGAAAACTCGACAACGGGCATAAATCCGACGTCGGATAGAAATCTGGCGACGAGCGAAGGTCAGGCATCGGGTAGAAGTTTGACGTCAGTCAGCGGCTGGGGAAAACTAAGAAGTTAGATGGTATTCGGGCAAAACTCCAGAGTCACTTGGAGATAAAATAGAATTCTGGCATCATTTGGAGATCGGGCAGAGTTCCGACGTCACTGGAAAGTCGGGCGAAATTCCGGCGTCACTTGGAAGTCGGGCGAAACTCCGGCGGTGGTCGAGGAGGAGTTTCTTCCCTCATATTATTCTCTTCTCCTCTTCTTTCTTCGGTCCCCTCTCAAGAGAAATGAGGCGCTATTTATAGGTTTTTAAGTATGACATGACCCGTAAAAAGGAGGAGAATCAAGGGCAAATGTGGAGTTGTTTGGATGGACGATCAATATTGAATCCTTTGATCGTAGACCGTTTATCAGACATTTGAAGGTCTTTATGTTATCGGAAGTCGGCGATCTTGGGCTCGTTGGATTTGTCTCATCAAGACGCTCGATTTGACTGTAAACATGTCATGTTCGAAAACCGTTTGGTAATCCAAATTATGGTTTTAACCTTCCAACAATGCTTCGAGTCTTCGATTCAGACTCATTTGGGCTCAGATCGAGTTGAATTTGGTGTCATTGGGTTCGTATTTCCGAGATGATTAGTTCGACTATAATTTTCCTAAAATTAGGGTTCAAATGATCCCATATTTAATTTTTAAAAGTTTCCAACTTGATTTTTGCCTCGAGATTCGTGCCAAATCAAGATAATTTTTTAATAACATATCAATGATATATATATATATATATATATATATATATATATATATATATATATATATATATATATATATATATATATATATATATATATATATATATATATATATAATTGAATA
The DNA here is from genome assembly GCA_016618105.1 of Dendrobium huoshanense. Taxonomy (NCBI): domain Eukaryota; kingdom Viridiplantae; phylum Streptophyta; class Magnoliopsida; order Asparagales; family Orchidaceae; genus Dendrobium; species Dendrobium huoshanense. The sequence goes on along the minus strand of CM028353.1, from coordinate 27,212,632 downwards.
ATTTCGTGGATAACATTTTTTTTAATTACATCTGTATATCTTAATGTCATTTATCTCAAGATCAACCTCATTATCCTTAGAATGACATTAAGATTAGTGATCTATATGATGTCCAAGAGTTTAGTATTGCAAACATAAATTCATCATAACATAAGTTTTATCAAGATATATAGCATGATTTTTTAAAAATTTATTATACCAATCACATTCTAATCGATCTAATCGTAGTCTGAAAAATAAAATAGCAGAAAAATTACACTGAATGAAATCTTAAATATGCTAATTAAACTAATTGAAAATATGTCATAAAATATTAAAAAGAAAAAAATAATCACGATATTTTTAATAAACAGATAATTTATGTAATATTAATTCTATATAGTTAAAGTGTAGATAAGAATTTAAAGGCTCAAAAATTTGGATAAAAATAGTTTTCCATTTAAAGAGGACCTTTCCACCGATGCCGGAAAGAAGCCAAGCCAAGCCAAGCCTTAAATAAATGTTCAAGAAAGCGATTGATATCCTCACCTTCAATAAAGCAAAAGTATACGCAACATCTTGGTACTCTACATGTCTACATGGACCAATGAAAAAGAGATCTAATGAATATTCTGAACGGAGAGATTCCATCCACACAGACCTATGGGATGTCATTGTGAAGTGTAAACGCTTGAGTGTATTACTGTGCTCTATCTTTTTCCGGAATTACATTTATTTATTTTGTCCGTTTATTTAATAGGGTGACGTTAGTAATTTTACTCTGCTTCCTTCTCAAGAAAAGAAAAGATTACATGAGCCTACATAAATTTAATAAAAAAAATTTATGATAATATACTATGAGCCATTTTTTGATCAAATGAACTTCAAGATATTATATCTACTTTGAAATGAGTGCTATATAAATCATTTAAGTATTGCACCTTTTCTCATAGAAAACATTATGATAGATTTATAAGTTTTCGGATCTATTTCCAATTAAATAAGCGTAAAACATGAACAGTTTGTATTTGATTCGTCTCAAAATAGATCCAAAGATTTTAAAATACACATTGAACTCGTCTGAAGACTCATGAAGTTGCATATTTGCGCGCCAAGATCATTCACTCGAAGAACTCATCTACTCGCCTTACAGTACCTATAGCGATAAAACTCAAATCTAAAACCTAAAAAACTCGACAACAAAACTTAAGCTTCGTTTGGGATGGCTTTCTTGCCGTTTCTTAAAGCTGCTTTAAGAAGCGGCAAGAAAGCCATCACAAACGAAATCTTACCCTTAATCGAAAATTCCAACGGATTACCATTAAAATTAAATCATCATATCATTATATATGTCTCAAATGAACAATTAAATGCATCAAAGAACATTGATGGTGTATTATTTTGAATAAGATATGATCATTATGTTACATACTTACATGTATGTTGCATCAATCTCCATGCATTATTTGAATGTTACTTATTTGAATAGTAATGAAAGATTATGCTTTAGGAAAGCAAACACTAAACCGCATATGAATGATGTCAATGAGAGTCATCATCTTGAACATGATGTACATAAAATGATGTCATGTGGTATTTATTTATCTCAAGCAAACGAAGAAAACTAATCAGTGACTTGCTGGCCGAAGCTAAAGACTTTAGCTTTGTTTAGCTGAGTATCTGAGTTCATTTCCTTGAAAGTACTCATAAATTAGAGCTCTCCTAAGACTGACTTCTTATTGTAGTTTTTCTCCTGTCGTAAGAGAATTGCAGTCTACATTAAATATATCGGGTCTTCATCGTGTTAGCGATCGGTATTTAAACTGTTGACAAACTATTTTTTTCCAGTCAGGGAGAATTGGAGCCTGCATAAAAGTACTAGATCTTGATTGCTGTCGCAACCAGTGTTTAAACTCTAACATGAGATGATTTGGCTCACTTGCACCCCTAACTGCAATGCACAAGTGTACAATGCTGCAAAACTCTAATATACAACGTCGTGGCTATGTCAAGCTGCTCAAAATAAAAATAACTTCAAGGATAGGGGTGTCAATATTTGACACGACATGAAATCCAACCCGGCCCTAAAAATCTGAGTTTGACCCGACCCGATTTCAAAATGGGTCGGGTTCGGGTTCATGGATTCGATCCGTTTGAAAAACAGGCCCAGTTCGGATTGACCTGGCAGGTCAACACATTATAATTGAACTATCCGCACAACCCGAGGCTGCCCGCACCTGCCCCGACTACCCACGAGGCTGCCAAGGATGTCCGTGCCTTGCTCGAGGCTGCCCGCATCGAGCAGTTGTAGCTCGCGAATCGCGCCCTCGCTGCCCGCCCTGTTCGCCCGTAGATGCGCGCCCGATTCTGCAATCCCGAGCTCGCGTCCCGCCTTCGCTACCGCGTCCCGTGTCGGGTCAGGTCAACCCAGCAACCCGACGAGTCGGGTCCAGGTCTGAGTTTTTGACCCGTTTATCTATTCGAGTCGGGTTAGGGTCGACCCGATTGAACCCGGGTCAGTTCCAGATTCGACCCGAACCCGACCCGTGACCCGAAATTGACATCCCTATTCAAGGATAAGGCCCTCGAACCCCAAGGGGAGGCCCCCTGCAACCCTCTGCGGAGATCGACCAATAAAATTGAGGTATAAGTTGACAGTACAATAAGATTCCACACATAACTAACAATATATCCTTTGAAATTATCCTATAATTTTCATTCATATATTCTACATATTTAATTTTAAAATTTTGTATTTATATCTTTTAAATTAATATTTTAATAATTTTATTAGCATTTTAGATTTTGAAAAATGATATTATCCCCATAAATTTTATATATATCTTGAGAGCAGAACCTAACTGATTTTTTTTTTTTCAACCACATGTACATTTTCAGATCAAAACCCAAATTATAACGATTTGTCAAAGCTTTTAGCCTGAGATGTTGACCCGATTACTATTTAACACGGGCTTAGGATTGAAATATTTACACAATTAGATTTCTAGTTTGGTTTCTGTAAACCCAACATTGACTTGAAATTGACCTTATTATCATTCACATTTCGGTTAAACAGATCAAGTTTGTGTTTAACTTATCATCTTGGAGTCAAGCAAATTATATTTGAGTAGAACCAATCATACTGATATGGAAAAAACAATCTCGGGATCTGTATAATCAACGGATTGGATTCATATCAGTTGGATTCAAGTCGAGCCGATTTCGGGTCAAATATTTTGAGCTGTAAGATAAATAAGTCAACCATATTTAGGTCAAGCCAACATCAAACCAAACTCAAATTCGGCTCATTAATATGAATTGGCACCCATAAAAAATTGACGGCTGACCTAATATGCCGTAGGATATGTGTTTTACTTAACCGAAAACAATGACCTTAATTTGGCTAAATCTTCTTTAAATGAGATTTTTTTTAAAAAAAGCTCACATCATTATCAATGCCAACTCATAGCTCAACTCTACAAGTAATCTTCAGTCACAAGTTTAAGGGAGTTGTATTTTTATTATATTTTATTATTTCAAATATAATAATTATTTTTTGCTCTCATATAAAGTAAAAAAAGCTTATTTATATTTTAATCAAATGATAATGTATAATTAATGTTATATGCAAGGTTGTGAAAACAGCACCGGACAACGAACCGGAAGAGGGAGAGGTTCATCGTTCGACCGGTTCAATCGGTCGAACCGGGGTCGAAACGGATGACGTAATAAATAATAATATTATTAAAATTAATAAAATAAAAATCTTATAATATAAGTATATGAATATTTAATAATATTTATAAAATTTATAAATATATAATAAAATTTTAGACATATAAATATCATTTAAAAATAATATTTAATATAACATAAAAATTTATGATCATTAATATAATATAAATAATTAAATATATGACCATTTAATAATATTTATAAATTTTAAAATATATATAATACAAAATTATAAATATAAATATCATTTAAAAATAATATATTTATATATTTATAATTAAATATATTTATAAGAATAATATTTAATATAATATATAAAATTTTTAATAAGCCAAAATATATTTTTAAAAGTTTAATTAAAACAAAATTTAATTTTTTTTTTTTATAAAATGGCCGGTTCTTTCCAACCCGGACCGGTTCAACGGTTCAGCGGTTGGACTGCCAGTTCAATCTGGTTTGATCCGGTTCGATGCAGAGCCGGTTTTGAAGCTTGATTGGACCGGCCACCAGACCAGTTCACGGTTGAACCGGTTCGATACAGTTTGATTTTCAAAACAGTGGTTATATGTGTATATCAAAATGCCTCAAGTCTGATTCAAGTCTTTTGATGAGCTAGACTAGCTAAGAAGAGCTAACTTCAATAGGTCATCAACTTCGCTAACACGATTAATTTGCTTACTGAGTCAATGACTCAGCAAGCCGGTTACCTCTAGCAAGTCGGCAACTTCCTCTAAGTCAACAATTTGTTTAGTGCATTGTTTTAAGCAAAATCAGCAATCTCATCCTAGCGCTTCGTTTGAAACGACTTTCTTGCTGCATTATGAAATAATTTTTTAGTACAAAAACTTAATTTTTGTACTAGAAAGCTATTTTAAAAAACAGTAAGAAAGCTATCACAAAAGAAACCTAAAATTCAAGCACAATTACCGTAACCATCAATGAGTTCACTATCCATATTTATTTATTGCGTATATTTTATTGAATGCACGCCTCATGTAGATGATATATTCATATACAATATTTCCTATAGCACCAAATTTTTGTATAAATGTAGGTTTAAAGGGTCATTTTCAAGACTTTTTTTCTAGGAAACATCTCTTTTATATATTGTATTATTGTGCGCTTGATCAATTAAACCCTAAAGTTTTTAATTCCTCCGGCTCCATTATCTTTAGCTTCTCTCTCTCTCTATTTCTAAATTATCTTGATCCTATTAATATCACAAACAAATTAAATTCAGCAATTTTTTAGTAAATTATAAATAGACAAATAAAATCATAAAATTAAATAAAGTCTTGATTTTTAACAAATTGGTCAGCAGTCGTTGGTCAACGGCTACAGCATCCAATTTTGGTCAAAGCCACACATCACACTCAACCTCCTTGTCAAGCCATAAATTACTAAGACGCGCAGAAAATTAAAGAACAACAAGGTGCTTCTTGCGGCGACGTCCCCAACATTTTAGTTATTTATTTATTCATTCATTACAAAAATTCATTCAATATTTGACACTAGCAGAAAATTGGATCTAAAAATTTCAGGTTCTGATTGACCCGTTTTAAAAATATGTCGAGTTCAGGTTTCAAGTTCTGACCCGTTTCTAAATTTGAGTCAGATTTGGGTCAACCCGAAAATCCGAAAGCAACATAAAACTGACCTAGGTGGCAAGTCCCCATCCTATACTACACAGAAAAAGACTCGCGGCCCCACCCCTTGCTTTCCCTCGCTGCCTCGCCTCCTCAGCAAGTGCTCATCTGACTCATCCCCTTGGTCGACGCTCATCTGCCTCGCACCCATCACCAAGTGCTCGCCTAACTCATCCCCTCGACCAGTGCTCGTCCGCCTCACCCTCTCGGCAAGTGCTCGTCTGCCTCGCCCCTACAACCCTCGCTAGCCCTTGCAGCCTCACTTACGGGGCTCGCACCATGCTCATCTGTGGGTTATCGTGTTGGGTCTTGTCAATCTGGATTAGGGCGAGTCGGGTTCGTATCCAAGCGGTTGAAGGCAAGTCTATTTTGGGTTGAACCTGAATCTGACCCGAAAATTTATTTTGACACCCCTATTCTGCTATTGCATGATTGGCCTTTAAGTGAGAAAAGGACAATTGCTTTTGAGTGAGAAACTAATGGCTTTCAATTTAGCTTTCTCTTCGATGCTGAAAAACAAAACAAAAAACAAAGGAAAAAACGAGGCGTGGAATGCCGTTGTCGGCCGATCTACGAACTTTCAATGAAGCTATGCTAAGAGTGCTGCAAGTTGTTTTTTACTTTTTTTTTTTTTTTTTAATATTTCTTTGACTTAGACGTGTTGACTTGTCAAAGGTGCATGCAAATTCTATACGTACAACGCAGAATATTGGCTTTAGAGTTCAGAAATGTGAAAATTAATAAATGAGAGGACAAATTATTTGTGGAATGGATAATGTGTTGTGAAGCAGTGAAGGTATTATTAATATTATATTTTTTACATGGCTGAAAAACACGTTGTATGAGGAACAATTATTACGTCCTCTGACCTGACGTAGAGTTACGTTCGGCCGCCAATAACATGTCGCCACGTGCTCTTACTCTAAACCGCGCGGCCCGACGACTTGACCAGGAGAGGAACCCGGAAATGCTATGTTTGCGATTTTCTCGGTATTGCTCGGTATTTGCTAGGTATTGCTTTGCAAAAATGAGAAATACAGCTCTGTGAAGACCAATACCATACAAATACCGAGTTGTACCGAGTTTTTTTACAACTCGGTACAACTCGGTACACCTTGGTATTTGCTCAGGATTTGCTCGGTATTGCTAGAAAAAACTCAGTACAACTCGGTACAACTCGATACAACTCAGTATTTGCTCAGGATTTGTTCGGTATTGCTAGAGATTTGCTCGGTATTGCTAGGTATTTGCTCGGTATTGCTAGAAAAAACTCAGTACACCTCGGTACAACTCAGTACAACTCAGTATTTGCTCAGGATTTGCTCGGTATTGCTAGAAAAAACTCGGTACAACTCAGTATTTGCTCAGGATTTGCTCGGTATTGCTAGGGATTTGCTCGGTATTGCTAGGTATTTGCTCGGTATTGCTAGAAAAAAACTAGGTACAACTCGGTATTTGCTCGGTATTGCAAGGTATTTGAAATATATCCAAAAGGTGATGGGATGTTGTTCGGCTCGTCAAGGATTTAAAAAAATGCACGTGCGAGAACCCAAAAAACAGCGGATCGGGTCGGCGTCTTTTCTTCCTGCTACGTGGCACTAATACATTGGTGGCCGAACGTAGAGGAACGTACGTTCACCGGACCAAATAAAAGTTCTTGTATGAGAGTTAGGGCTGACAACTTTTTTATTGCTTTGCTATTTAGATATTTTAAGAAATAGAAAGAAACAAACTCATAAAATTGAAGCTTATAAAGAATTATTCAGATATAAATAGAATTGTAAAAGAATGTAAGTGTTAAATGAAATTGAAAAACTGGGTGTTCAAATGCTTGAAAAAAAATAAAAAAAAGATAAAATGATCAAATAAAAAATAAAAATCAAATGCATTTCAAACAGTTGAACTCTTGAAGTGTAAAGTTTGGTTGATTAAGAGCAACCAAATAAACAAAAATATTGGAAAATCACAAGTTTTCGACCATGCTCTGATACCACATGTAATACTTCAAGAGTTCTTAAATTTCTTGCGAGAACTCAATCACATATAAGATTCAAGTTCTCGAATTCTTACAAGAACTTTCTTTAAGATTAAGTTCTTTAACTTTTACAAGAACTCCCAACATACATTATGAGTTCTCTAACTCTTGCAAGAACCACATCATAAATTATGTAAAATAAATCGAAACGAAAAATATGAATTTACATAAGACTTAAATCTACAAGATCTTAAACAAAATGATTTTCACAATCTTTTGATCGGAAGAAGAATATACTTTGATTCATTTTGAATTCGTTGAATTCCGAACTACGGTTTCTCTTCCTTTCCCCTTTCACTTTCTTTTTTATGAGTTAATTCTATATGGAACAAAACAACTTCTCATAATGAGAAAGTGGACCCGGTAGTTATTTCTAGCGGTTTAGTTATAATAACATAGGTTGTTATTTGATCAAACGGTAGTGTATAAGCGATTGGTCAAATTATTTCTTTTTGACCAATAGGATTTAAACATAAATAATTAAATTTAAATAATTCTAATATATGGGTCACTTAATGGTTTTATATAATTAAATATATATACTTAAATAATTATTGTGACATCTCGCATAATTAATATATTTAATTATTCTAACATAAGATTGATGAAAAAATTATTCCTTAAAAACACAAAGGTGTTGTTTGGCCGTAGGTTTGCTTTTCCTCTTCTCCGGTTATTCGTTGCTATTCAACTTCTGCATGAGAGGTAGTTTTGAACAATCGCTAAATAACTTCTTGGCTGATCTGAAGTCGGAAGGAACGACGACGACGGGAGCTTGCTCGTTGCGATGGTAGCTATCTTTCTTCCTTCTGCGCGCTTTTTTGTCCAAATCCCATAAATTCACCGAACTCCTGGATTTAGTAAATCAGGATTTATGACAAAACAAGGAAAACAGAGGATTTAACTCGCTGTGAGATTTAATATATCCCTAAATACTATTTGATAGGATTTAACAATTTCTTAACCTTGCTCAAATAGAGCATAAAACATATACAGGTAATCCACAATGGTAAATTTGATTTATAATCTTTAACTAGTAAAGAATTTTGTCCTAAATATATTGTGAATGCTTAACTCATTGTGGATTAACATTTTACAACTCATTTGTGACAAGCGTAATATTCCATCACTAACTAACTAACATGCATTTTGTAATGAAAAAAAAAAAAGTATCATAGCAAATATCTCTTAATTTCATAAAATATTTCTGATGGATAAAACGATCGCTACGACAATTGATGAAAAAATGGCATGTTTTGTAAGGGAATTAAATTTGACGTGAATTTATCATAAAGATTTCATTTGGGACGACTTTTTTGCTTTTTTATAAAGCAGCTTTTTAGTACAAAATTTTTTTAAGCTAATAATTTTTATACTGAAAAACTGTTTTAGAAAATAATAAAAAAGCCATCCCAAACGAGCCAAAAATCTCGTAAAATATCTAGTGTGCCACACTCCAAAATGCCCTCCTAGCAAGCAGTATCTGCGCATATCTGATTTGGCAAATTGCAGTGGATAAGGCTCTATAGCATGAATTTTTATTTGGTTCGGTTGACCGGATGCAAGAAACATCCGGTCGTAGGCAAAAAGAACGCGGTACCGAGGTGTACCGAGTTTTTCAAAAAACTCGGTACACCTCGGTACCGAGTTTTTTTTACCTACGACCGGATGTTCCTCTGCATCCGATCGGAGGACGTAATAACTGTTCCTATAGCATAGACGAGTAGTGTCCTACTCTATAGAGCCTTGACAATTCCTTGGAAGACTATTTGTTTTCATTGATTGCTAGTTTCTGTAGCTTTATATGATATCTTTGAAATATATTAATGTTTAGGATTAAGGTTTTATTTGGGTCGATTTTTTTACTATTTTTAAATAGTTTTTTGTACAAAAATTTTTAAATTAAAAATATTGATTAAAAAGTAGCAAAAAATTTGTCTCAAATAAAACCCAAATCTTTAGTTTCCGCACTCACAAGCTTTAAATTCATGTAAATTCACTATATGAATGGTGAAATTATGATTTCGTGAATTTGAAATAATATGAATATGCTTTGTTAGATATTATAGTTAATTTTGCCATATTAGTTTTATATTTCATTGAGTTTAGTTACAATTTTCTTTAACACTTTTATTATCAAAATAGTTTTGATATATTATCAAAAAATTATCTTGATTTGGGCACGCATCTCAAGGCAAAATTAAGTTGATAACTTCCAAAATTAAATCTGGGATCATATGAAGTTTGATTTTAGCAAACTTACAGTCTAATTGAACATCTCGAAAATACGAATCCAACGACATCAAATTTGACTTAATCAGAGCTCAAATGAGTCCAAATGAAAGACCGAAGCACATTTGGAAGGTTCAAACCATAAATTGCATGACCAAATGGTTTCCAAAGGTGACATGCCTATATTCGAATAGAGCTGCTCGACGAGATGAATCCAACGAGCGCAAGATTGCCAAATTCTGATATCAGTAAGACATTTAAATTCGAGGACTCAACAACTTTATTTAATCAGTGATGTGAAGCTAAATAGTTCATAAGGGCATTATTTATATGCATTTGATTGTGAGGCATTGCTCAATCCTTGATGAAAAATTAGGCATTAGGCGATCTACAATCAAGAAAATATAAATATGAGTTAAAATAATTTATTAACTTTAGATTAGTAAAAGCTTAAGTTTTGGCATGCAAACAAATATTGATGTATTAAGAGATTCATTAGTACTCTGAATATTATTAATATGATGCTCCACATTTAATTCAGAATAGTCTTTCTTAGATTGAGTTTTTTTTTTCTTTTCATTTGTACTATTTTTCTCCTCTAAAATTAATGTATATTACATCACAAACTAGCCTTATATCATGCTCATGTAGTATTGGTACATATTATATTTGTTAAGGAATATTTAATTAGATTTATACTTAATAGGGCAGCTTTTTACTGCTTACTAGAGCAACTTTTTGGAACAAACAAATTTTAACTATAAATTTTGTATCAAAAAATGGTTTTTGAAAACATTAATAAAGTTGTCCCACACAAAGCCTTAGTTATAATATGCTGTTTTTTTTTTCTCCTTCACAATTGACCAACAAATAAGATGATATAAAAGTCTTATTGATCAATAATGCAAGGTTGTACTATGTAACAATTTGGGTTGGAGGAATTGATGTCATATGTTGTGATCTACCAAAATGTTGAAACACCTATAAATTCAGATAAAATTATTCAATATTGTTCATTATAATTATGATAAAAGATCTATGATATCTTCTAAGGTAATAATTCTTAGAAATATCAATCATTTGATGTACTTTCATATAAAAGTCTAATCAATTTATTTATTTTTTTCATTCACCATCATACAACACATAAGTATTGATATTTGATTTATTTACGGGAGAAAACTTTATTCTAAATATAAGCATAAGAAATTTTATTCTAAGCACATAAACAATTCAAATTTTTATGAAATCTTATTTAAATGTATGTCAAAATAAATTAGAACTATGTTTTGAATTATGTTCAAACAACAATTAAAAAGATGTGAATAACAATCGAATTAGGTTTGAACTTTGTTATAACTACATTCAAATTTAATTAAGCAGCGTTTGTGTATATCCAAATATGTTGTGAAGGGAGGAAGGTTAAAAATGCACTCGCCAAATGCCTATGATGCACTCACAAAGGGTCAAATATTATTGGTCATTCCCTGATCTACAGATCACACTCGACACTGATTACTCAACAGACTCACTCAGCAAGTGATAGCTTCTTTATTAATTGTCCATGTATTTTTTTAGACATATATTGAGCTACAAATCTTTTTTAAATGAGTATGTTCTTCATATAACTATTCATTTGGCCTCATAACCTTATAAGTAAAATGTCATAAGGTGATTAAATGAATAAAAATGAGAAAACTTAGAGTCTCTCTCTCTCTCTCTCTCTCTCTCTCTCTCTCTCTCTCTCTCTCTCTCTCACACACACACACACACACACACACACACACACACACACACACACACACACACACACACACACACACACACACACACACACACACACACACACATACACACTCTTTCACTTTTTTCTCTTTGTCAACTATTACGCACTGAAACCTTGTAAGTCTTAAAAGTATGATCCATATATCACACACAGACAGAAGGGGTTTTTTCCCCTTCTCGGCGATCGCTACTGTTCAGGTGATGTGAAGCTAAATTCGAGGACTCAACAACTTTATTTAATCAGTGATGTGAAGCTAAATAGTTCATAAGGGCATTATTTATATGCATTTGATTGTGAGGCATTGCTCAATCCTTGATGAAAAATTAGGCATTAGGCGATCTACAATCAAGAAAATATAAATATGAGTTAAAATAATTTATTAACTTTAGATTAGTAAAAGCTTAAGTTTTGGCATGCAAACAAATCTTGATGTATTAAGAGATTCATTAGTACTCTGAATATTATTAATATGATGCTCCACATTTAATTCAGAATAGTCTTTCTTAGATTGAGTTTTTTTTTTCTTTTCATTTGTACTATTTTTCTCCTCTAAAATTAATGTATATTACATCACAAACTAGCCTTATATCATGCTCATGTAGTATTGGTACATATTATATTTGTTAAGGAATATTTAATTAGATTTATACTTAATAGGGCAACTTTTTACTGCTTCCTAGAGCAACTTTTTGGAACAAACAAATTTTAACTATAAATTTTGTACCAAAAAACGGTTTTTGAAAACCTTAATAAAGTTGTCCCAAACAAAGCCTTAGTTATAATATGCTTTTTTTTTTTTCTCCTTCACAATTGACCAACAAATAAGATGATATAAAAGTCTTATTGATCAATAATGCAAGATTGTACTATGTAACAATTTGGGTTGGAGGAATTGATGTCATATGTTGTGATCTACCAAAATGTTGAAACACCTATAAATTCAGATAAAATTATTCAATATTGTTCATTATAATTATGATAAAAGATCTATGATATCTTCTAAGGTAATAATTCTTAGAAATATCAATCATTTGATGTACTTTCATATAAAAGTCTAATCAATTTATTTATTTTTTCATTCACCATCATACAACACATAAGTATTGATATTTGATTTATTTACGGGAGAAAACTTTATTCTAAATATAAACATAAGAAGTTTTATTCTAAGCACATAAACAATTCAAATTTTTATGAAATCTTATTTAAATGTATGTCAAAATAAATTAGAACTATGTTTTGAATTATGTTCAAACAACAATTAAAAAGATGTGAATAACATTCGAATTAGGTTTGAACTTTGTTATAACTACATTCAAATTTAATTAAGCAGCGTTTGTGTATATCCAAATATGTTGTGAAGGGAGGAAGGTTAAAAATGCACTCGCCAAATGCCTATGATGCACTCACAAAGGGTCAAATATTACTGGTCATTCTCTGATCTACAGTTCACACTCGATACTGATTACTCAACAGACTCACTCAGCAAGTGATAGCTTCTTTATTAATTGTCCATGTATTTTTATTTTAGACATATATTGAGCTACACATCTTTTTTAAAATGAGTATGTTCTTCATATAACTATTCATTTGGCCTCATAACCCTATAAGTAAAATGTCATAAGGTGATTAAATGAATAAAAATGAGAAAACTTAGAGTCTCTCTCTCTCTCTCTCTCTCTCTCTCTCTCTCTCTCTCTCTCTCTCTCTCTCTCTCTCTCTCTCTCTCTCTCTCTCTCTCTCTCTCTCTCTCTCTCTCTCACACACACACACACACACACACACACACACACACACACACATACACGCACATACACACTCTTTCTCTTTTTTTCTCTTTGTCAACTATTACGCACTGAAACCTTGTAAGTCTTAAAAGTACGATCCATATATCACACACTAACAGAAGGGGTTTTTTCCCCTTCTCGGCGATCGATGCTGTTCAGGTGATCTCCGTCTCCTGCTTCGCCTCATGGAAGTCTTCTTTCCTCTCTAGTTCATTATTCTCGGTTCTGCTTGTTTCAGTTTTATTTTTTTGGCTTTGAAGTCGTCTTCCCAGCTTCGTGATACGTGATTTTTGAATGGTTCCTCTTCGGCTCTTTCATTTAAAGATGTATTGTCTATGGTTTCTAGTTGTTCAGTCCATTTTCCTGATTTGAGAATTTCTTCTCACCGTGGTTTTGCCGGCGTTGTTGATTTCAGAGGAGGAAATTAATTCGCTCGCTGCTCTTTTGAATTCGCTTTGGTTCGTAAATTTCCCGGCCAGAGGCCCTCCATTGATGCCATTCGGAAATTCTTTTTTCAACTTGAAGCTCAATGGTGACTGCTCAGTCACTATTCTTAGCCCTAGGAATGTTCTGATCAAGCTTGTCAATGATTTTGATTATTATAGGATCTTCTCTCATCGTTCATATTTTGTGAGTAATTGTTATATGAAAGTTATAAAATGGACCCCAAATTTGGATGTTGAGGTCGATTCTCCTATTGTGCACATATAGATTTTGTTTCCTTACCTTAGGCCCCATCTTTTCTCCTCGGATTCTCTTCAGCTTGGGTTCTTTGTTCGGGCAGACTTTGGAAATCGATATTATGACTGCCTCCAGTTCCCGTCCATCGGTTGCTAGCATCCTTGTTGAATTAGATGTCACCAAAAAATATCCAGATAAGATTTGGGTGGGTTCACTAAACTCGGGTTATATTTAGTCGGTAATTTTGGACGAGCTTCCTCATTTTTTGTGTGCACTGTAATTCTTTAGGCTATTTGAAAGAGGAATGCCAAATTTTACATCTCCTACTTTATACTGTTACTAAATCCCTTCATGTTCCCTCTTTTGTCCTGTGCGAGTTGCCTGCGGTGAATGTGGTTAATGCTTCTCCTATTATGCCTGTGGAGGGGGCGGATGTTGGAGTTATTTCCCATGTGGTTGTTGATTTTGAACGAAACCTATCAACTGTGGTGCTTCCAGTCGCTCTGTCTGGTGTTGATAATATTAATACTATGGTGGTTTCTTCGTTGGATATTACTGAGGCGGAGGCTGGGAGGGTTGGTTGTCTTCCGGTGGTAGCTATGGATGTTGAATGTGAGGTTAATCCAGTGTCTATGGTCTCTGAGGGCATGGCTAAGGGAAACTCTAACAATTTGGAGATTGTGGGTATTGAGTCTATTGAGGGTGGCTGCTTGAATTCCCATCTTCCCCCACCCAGGTTATTTCTCCTATTGATGATGTTGAGGATGAGGAAGAATTTTGTTTGGATGCTATTGTTGGGGAAATTGTATTCCTTCAGTTGACTTGGCAGTATCGAAAAGTTTTGTTGATATTCCTATTTCGATCATGTCTAATGAGGAGTTAAATGCCCATCTGGTGTTGTCTGTGAGTAGGACTTGTGTGGATCATTCTGATTGGTTGAATGTGTCCGATGGCGAGGTTGATGCGATTGAAGATGAATTTCAAGATTCACAAGATATATATAATTTTATGGCTAGACGATCGTTTTCTTCTGATGGTGGAAAGATATCTAAAAGTAAAGCTAAGAGAAAAAAGTAAAATTTTATGTGATTGTTTTGGCTTGGCTTTGTTGTTGATATGTGGACTATGATGAGACAATTGTTGACCTCGTTTTTTGCTTGAGTGCCATGGAGTGTATTCGATCGATACGATTAGTCCTCGTCGAGCTAAATCTGAACTTGAATTGATCCGAATTGGTGTTAATTTGACTCGACCTTGTTCAATCAAGCCCAAATAATTTATTTTGACTGCGACGAGTTCAATTTGACCTGAATCGTCTTTGATTTGATTTGATCAAATTGATCGAGCCTAATCCGCCTTTAAATCACGCCAATTTGAATCAAATTCACTTTCGAACCTAACTCAAATTAGCCCAAATTAATCCTAAATAAATTCCAATCTACTTTTGGCTCAATTTGAATCGTTTCCTAAATCTAGTAAACGTGCCGATGGCTATGATCAAACGAGATCCTCGTTTCAGCCCAAATCTCACGTTTCAGACGATTCGCTGAGACGAGAGCAGGCCTCGAGCAGAGGCGAAGCTTCTATGTTTGGGTATAGCGAGAATGAATACGAATGGAGAGGAGATTGATGTTCTAACGGGCGGCCCTCTCCCTCTCTCGGGATTCCGCTCCCTCTCCCTCTCTCTCGGTCTCTCGGTTTTTCTCCTGCTCACAGATCCCACTCTCCAGAGCTTTTGGGGTTTTGTTCGTGAATCCCAGGAGTCTAGGCGGAACTCCTCAGCTTCCTCTCCCTCTCGAGTGAGTGCAGGAAAACCGAACTCCTCTCCAATTTCTCTGTTCGCACGACCCAGCAAGACGAAGGGCCTTCTCCCTCTCGATTCTCTCTGTGTTTCAGAAGCAAGGAGACCCGAACTCCCAATCCCTCTCTCTTTCGTTTTCTCCCTGGTTCTCACACACCCGAACTAGTCTTTCTCTCGCTCGCTCTCTCTGGTCGGTAGAAGCACGAAAGAGCATCCTCGCTCCTTCTCCAGTTCGCAAAATCCGACCAAGCCAAGGCCCGTCCGACCTCAGCTGGGATCGAACTCTTGCAGCGAACCTAGATCCAACCCCTAGGACCGAACCCGATGCCGGCGTCGCCTCCTTCGAGCTCGTTCGACCTCCTTTAAGGCTGCAGGTAGCTTCCCCTCCTCCTTCTTTTTCTTCTCCTTCTCCTCCTCCTCCTCCTTCTTCTTCTAGTCCTTCTTCTCTTGATCTCCCTCTACCTTTCTCTCATCTTCCACCTTTTTTTTGCCTTTGCAAAAACAAACAAAAATCTGAAAACTAATCTTGTTTAGATCTCATTTTTGCTTCATATTTGTGTCTTATTGAGAGGGCCATTGCATAAATCTTGAGTGGTCTTGTGAGGTTTTGGAGTGTATATGTCATTACACTCCTAGCCTTATTGATTTATATGTATTTGTAGTCACTTTCAAAGGTAGATATCATGATAGCTTGCATAGTTGATTTTGGCATTGTGTTGGTTTGCAATCTTACCAAACATGTTGATTTACATTGTGTTGAAATGGGTTATTAGCAGGTGAGCCTACTTTTGTTTTACGCCACATGGTTTAGAAGCTTTAGGTGTGAATGGTGACAAGGCTTGAGAAGCCATGTTGTTTCTTTATTAAATCATGCATGCAAGGTGTTTGGTGAAATCCCTTTAAGAAATTTTTGTGATATTTGGTTGGAGATGCATGGAGTATGTGGAGCATTGTGTTAATTTTTGGTCCAATGAATTACATAAAGGATGCAATGCTTATTATCTGATGACTTTGTGGTTATTATTTTAGTTTTTTTTTTAAATATATATGCATTTATTTGATGGAGGATGATAGTTAGAGAAATTCATGTGCACTCTTCTCCTTCACTTACTATTTCTTCTCCTTCAAAAATCTGAGAAAGAAGCTTCTTTTGTTTGGTATTTTATTCTTATGCATATGCCTTCTTGATGGGATTTTGTTCTCCATAGGGATGTCGATCATTTTGTTTTAGAAACTCATTCCCATAGAAAAGAACTCTTCGTATATGCTCTTGAGATAGTTTAATATGGTAAACTTTTCTTTTTTCTTTTACATTGCCATCATTTCAGAATGAGTCCCTTATGGAATAGATTTCTTTTGAATGATCTAGAATGCATTTAAAATTTCTTTTGAGAAAGCTTGTGTAGTTTTTGAAGAGATGTATGAGTAATCGATGAATCGTTTTCTTTTAATGACCTTCTTGTTCTCTCCGGCATTTTTCTCCATAAGAAATATTATTTTCCGGATCAAACAAAAAAAGAATCTTCTGTTAAAGTATGAGATTTTATTTCATGGATTTGTGTTACGAACATGATAAATCAATATATTTCTGTCGCCACAATTTTGTCACAATTTATGCTGGTTATTTTGGACCTTGCTCTCTACGGATTTCAACATCAATGGCATTTCTTTATGTTTATGAGGCTTTGTCATTCCTTTCTTTTAGAGGTAAAAACACGTGTTTTCTTTCTTATCTTATTTTAAAAAAAAACATGTATCTCCAAAGAGAAGATTTTAATCTTATTTCCTTGTGACCTTCGGATTGAGAATGAAATGGTGATGCTTGAGTTTAAAATGAAACTTGCTCTTGTTTGTGTATGAAGCATATTTTGATTTGTACTCCAAATGTGTCATTCATGAGGTCTGCTCTTCATGCTATTTCTTTTATATGGAGATATCATTTGTGGTGAACAAGGTCTTCACATTAAACTCTTCCCAAGAGATAGATGTATGATTCAAAAAAAAAATAATCTTTTTCATGACAGTGTTTTACAAAAAAAAAATCAGTGATTTTATTAGAGAAAGTATATTGAGAACTTTTATTGCTATTGCAAGTTGAAATTACCATCATGTGATGGTCAAATGCTAAAATTTAAAAGTATGAGTTGATGGTGGATGTTAATCATCATCGTGTAAAATGCTTTGGTATTGCCTTGTTTCTCATGGGAATGACGCAACAATTTGAAAGTAGCTTAGAAATCTCAGAACATTGCTTGAACATGATATTGTGTAGGATTAAGATCTATCCTTCTCATGCTAGTGTAATCAAACTTCCAACCTTTTTCTTTATTGTTATAGTAGTGTGTTGTTAGACATAGAGGTCTCCCACCTCAAGTTTGATTACATGTTTCTTGCCTTGCGTGATTCTCTTTCGGAACTTTGCAAAGAAATGAGAGGCTTACACATTTAAGAGTTTATTTGTGATGAGTAGTTATAGACCCTAAGCAACCCTTTCTCTTTACTTTTTCTTAAGCATATGTCTTCTTTTATTATGAAAACTTGGTGTCATGTCGAATATTATCTTTTCTCACTAGTTGGGTTGGAAAAGAATGTAAAATTCTTACTGTTTTGACTTCTAAATTGTTGTTGGAAAGAAACAAGTGCAGTTTTTGGCTTCCAAATTGTGGTAGAAGCGAGGTATGTGGAGATTTTTGCTATTTCGATGCCCCAAACTATTTTGGTAACAATATACATGCAGTTTTTCACTATTTTTAACTTCCGGATCGTCGTAGGAACAATATACATGCAGTTTTTCAATGTTTTTAGCTTCCGGATTGTTGTATGAATGAGATACTTGCAGTTTTTCGTTGTTTTGAGCTCCCGGATTGTTGTAGGAATGTTATACATGCAGTTTTTTTTTCATGGTTTTGGACTTCCGATTGCTTTTGGGTACAAGTAGCATGCAGTTTTTTTTACTGTTTTCATGTGTCGAATTGTATTGGAAGTGAGGTATATGTAGATAAGTAGATTTTTGCTATTCCGATGTCCCGAACTATTTTGGTAACAATATATATGCGGTTTTTCGTAGTTTTTTTTAACTTTCAGATTGTTTTAGGGGCAAGTTTTGTGAAAGTTTTTTGTCGTTTTATATGGATTTGTTTTATATGCTTTGGAGGGTTTTAGGAAATGCTTGGTTTTAAAAGAGTTTTGTGAACGTATTTATGGTTAAAAATTTTTGCGAATTGTTTTACATTGAGAGGCTTTATCGAAAGTTTTGCGAATGTTTTATGATAAGTGCTCTACAATGAGGGGTTTTTTTATAAAACTTTCTCGTTGGAAAGCTTTATATTTTTTTTTCTACCCCACTCCAAATAAAACGAGAGACACTTGATTATGGGTTATTGGGTAGGATTTTGTGTCAAAAGAAAAAAAGAAACTTTGGTGGATTTTCTCCTTGTAGAGTTTTGTGTAGTTGTTCATTTAGAAGTTCTTGTAGGTTAGTTTGAGATCTATAATTTTGTGGTTAGACTTGTTTATTAGGATCCTTTGGTGTCTTTTGGGTATAAATAATGTTTTCTCACTTGGGTTAGATTCCCTTAGTGTTTCTTTCTATAAGATAGATTTTGGAGTTTGAGATATTAGGGAGCTTCATATTGGAAAGTCTCTATCGTCTTTTTGGGAGTAAGATAGTCCTTACTTGTTTTGAGTTAGATTCCTTTAGTGTTAGTTTCTAAAAAAAAGAGAGGTATAGAACTTTGGATAAGTCTAAAACAGAAAGAGTCTACCTTTAGGTTTAGTTTTAGAAGTCTGCTTCCCTTAGTTGATATAAGATTTGTTCAGAATGTGTCGTAGGTAGAGGTCTTAAACATATCAAGTGCATCATTTGGATTGTAGGAATAACAAAGGGCATTGTTAATGTTGCTTTTGGGTACACTTGACTTTAAAGAAGTGTGACCAAAACAACAATGCCTACATCCCTTTTATTTCTGATTTTCGTTCTTTTTCTTTCTTCTGTTTTGCTATAGATTCTTAAGTTTAGCAATACATGTACGAGAGTCTTAAGGGTTAGAAAATAATACATCTTTTTATCCCATAACTTTAGTGACACCTAAGGACAAAAATTAAGGACCGGGTCTTAGATAACATAGACTTAGGATGCATGCTCCTTATAGGATAGAGACATCAAAACATAAACTTAGTGACACGTTCTTCTAGGTTTAGTTCCCCTTAATCTACTAATAATCAACCAATGGAAATCAACCCTAATTCAATCTTTTAAAATGTACTAAAACACTTAATTTTTATTCTAACCATAATTAATATTTCATAACCATTAAAAATACCAAATCTAAATCAATTTCAACTAAACTCATAATGATCTCCTAACAAACCTAAAATTTAAAAGAGGTAGACTTTAATTAGGAGATTCAAACCTAAGCTAAAATTTATTAGGATAAAAGACTCTTAAAATATCAACCTTAAATCAATTTTTAAAATCAATTAACCAATTTGATTAATAAATCGCCTAATATATATTTCTTTTCTAATTTATAACCAACTAATAATTAAACCAAGTTGATTATCACTGGGTAACCCAGGCCTACGAGGCTATTAAGTTAGCCCCAAGGAGGGTGAAATAAACCTCATGGCCTCGGTGTGAAACAAAGGTGATAATCATTCAAATCCTAAAATACAATCTCTAAAATCAATCCTAAATTAATAATATTTCAACTTCAATTAAAATCTCCCTTTTGCCATTTAACAAATTAAAATACAAACAATTTCAACTAAATCATCCTACATAGGATCTATCCAAAACTACACAGCCTACAAACACCTTAGACTTGTTTGGTTAGGACACGACTTCTAGCCCTAGGTTAGGCTGATATTTTCTTTTGTTATTCAGTATTTACTACATGCACATGTTTTATAATTGCTATTATTAGATTTCCTGTTTGTTACATTCTTACTTACATGCATTTATTTTTTGAATGGCATCTATACTCATTTGTGTATTTTTCTTTCATTTTGTCTTGCGAGATACATTTGGATGACTTACTCGCTTGAAGCTTTTAAGTGGCCGCGCCACAATCTAGAATTGCTTGCTTTGAGCTCGTAAGTGGCAGCGCCACGATCAGGTATAATTTTTGCAACCTAAACTTGTAATTATATGTCGGAATTGCTACACATCACACACAACTCTTTAATATGTATTCTAGTATGTTTAGGTAGCTGGCCTTAGGTTAGTTCACTACCGAAGTTTTGTCCCTATAGGTCAAAGCTTGCCTCCCTTCTATGAGCCCTAGAGATCATTAGAGTCATTTAGGCCTGTAGAGTAGGCCACCTATTTATGCCAGTTGACATCGTTGTTTTCCCACACGAAGTGGGCATCGCTAGGGTTTTGGTCTTTTCCAGTTTTGGGTACGATACCCCCCCCTTTTTTTCTGTGAGCCTTAGAGACCATTAGGGTCATTTAGGCCTGTAGAGTAGGCCACCTATTTATGCCATTTGGCATCATTGTTTTCCCACACAAAGTGGGCACCGTTTGAATGATTTTCTGTGCGGGTATCTTGCCTGGAGGGTACCCTTAGGGTGTATTTATTTATTTTTTCTTTACTCTGGATGTCATGCATATGTTCTTACACACTTTTCTCCACAATGCACTTTACCTACATACATGCATTGCATTAGTGGACCTAATGATCTTTCTTACTCGTGTATTTGCTTCATGCATCATTAACAACGCTAGATATGTTCGTTTGCATATTGTAGAGTCCTTGGTTCAAATCTTTTGAACTATTAATCATTAAATCTTTAAGATAGAGCCTTCCCATCTTGCATACATATAGGGCGATTTGTTGTGCTTAGGATTTTAACTGGCTTCCTTTTTCAGGCAAGTAATTAGTCCAGATTGTATTAGTTAGGTCTTAGATGTTAGTATCGTATGTACGATTCTACATCTTTTATAGATTTAGGGTCTAAAGGTGAGTGGTACAGGTGTACCATTATACACCTTATTGGTGGGTAAACTCTCCATCCTTTCGGAAGTTATAAACCCTACCCATCTGCATCACACGGATGACGCCACCTCTTTCCTTCTCTCGTGCATGCTTGAGTGCAACGTCTTCTCTCTTTTTCTTTAGTTTCCACTTCTTCGAGCCGACCGGATGTTGACTGAACCATGTGTAATTGATTGAACCAAATTGAGCCTATCTTCTCATTTGATTAGGAAAGCCTAGAATTTTTCCTTTACACTAAACCCATTAGAGAAGATAATTAAACATCCTTAATCGAGAGTTTTCTTAGATCAAGGTCTAAGATGTAATTAACTACGGGGGCTTGCGCCCGTAGGAAATCGATCCCCACAATCAAATAAACCTAATTCGAACTGATGTATCGAATGGGGGAAATCTCGTGAACTTTTGGGTTATAGATATTATTATCCATCGAGGTTGGTAGGTGAAAGCCGCTATCCTCCATGGCTAATCGTATCTATAACTCCATCTGCTCTTCCATCGGTCTGCTTATGTCGATTGTAAAGGCCTACGACCATTTTGTCCTACGGGATAGTGTGATCGTGCTCTTTGCATTCGAAACCACACGAGCAGAATCCTTTCGGAGACCCACAGATTTCTGGCGACCACGGTGGGACAGGTTTCTCTCTCCATCTTTAGATGTTATATTATCTTTTCTTGTGTGCACTCTGGTTTTAGTGCTCCTTAGAATAGGTTCGTCCTACTCTTAGATAGGGTTCTTTTCTTAGTTAGGTTCCCTTCTTGGCTAGCATTTCCCCTTCTTTGGTCCCTTTCATTTCGACCTTTTAGGTCATTTTGTACCTTATCAAATTCCCTTCTTCCTGTCGGGTTTCTAAGTTTGCTCAGCTCTCTCACCCTGAGATCGTCGAGCAGACCCCGACACCTTCTTACCTTTCGTAGGTACTTGATACCTAAGGGTGGATTAGTTGTTGATAGTAGCTCAGACGAGGAAGGAGACTTCCGATGTCAGACTACTAGCAAGCAATTTATTCCCCATCAGATGTGTGGATTTATAGTCGAGGATTCCTATCAAAAATCTTATGACACTTCTTCCACTAGTGTTGGTTGTTCGCTACAGACTAACAAACCTTCCTACCTCCTATAAATATTATTCTATATTCGTATTCCTTGAAGGTATCCTTCTTACTTTTCAGCAGTTTGTGTGACTACGATGATTTATCTTCTACCACACGATGTTCGGTTTGAAGAGTATAAGGCTATCCTTAAAGGGGATACACTAAGATGTCATAAGGATATTTATCCTTATGTTTGTGCATACCAATCATATTGGTGCTAGCACATGAAAGCTTTGATTTGTCCCTCCTTTTGTGAAGGATTGTTTTACCCAGTTTCGCTTGTCACCTAAAGCGTGGTCTGGGATACCAAAACCAATAAGTCAAACCCCCATTTCTAGAGGTGATACTGGGTCCATGCCCACCTATGCTAGTCAAGTGTGGAGATGTTGTCCACTATCCCTATTTAAATTTTTTCTTCTATCAGTCATGATTCGAGAGTTGTTCTTTTACCCAGTTTCGCTTGTCACTCCAAGCGTGGTCTGGGATACCAAAACCAATAATTTCAAATCCACTCTCTATAGGCGATACTGGGTCCATACCCACCTGTGTTAGTTAGGTGTGGTGATGTTGATCCGATGTCCCTAATTTAAATCTATTTCTCAGAGGTGATACTGGGTCCATACCCACCTAGGTTAATTAGGTGTGGTGTGGTAGATCCAATATCTCTAATCCCAACCCACTTTCTATAGGTGATACTGGGTCCATGCCCACCTGTGTTAGTTATGTGTGGTAATGTTGATCCATTATCCCCATATAAGTTTCCTTCTCCTATCAGTTGTGATACGATAGTTGTTCTTCCCTTGTCACTTGTACGTATCCCTCTGTATAGACATAACTCTAAAGGATCTCCTCTACTTTTCGGTAGTCCGTGGCTACGACGATTTGTCCTCTACCACGTGATGTTTGTCGTACAAAGTATGAGATTATCCTTAGTAGTTGTATGTAAATATGCCGTAGGGATGTTTGTACTTGCACTCATGCCCACCAATCACTCCGGTGTTGTGGCATGAAATCTTTTTTTCAGTCCCCTTTGAGGGTTGACTTTCCCCAGTTTCACTTGTCTTCTTCAAGTGTGGTCTGGGATATCAAAACTACTAACTCGAATCTTTATGGAATGTGATACTGGGTCCATCCTTGATCTATATTAGTTAAATATAGTGATGTTGATCCATTGTCACTATGTGAATTTTTCTACAAATTCAGTTGTAACAATTGTGCTCCTCAGTTCATTCATATGAGTTGAATGTGGCCTGGGTCACCAAAGCCAATGTCTCATTTCTTTACAAATCCTGTTTATAATCTTTCTTTCTCCCCAATTTTATTCATGTGACGAATATGGCCTGGGTTATCAAAGCCAACAATATATTCCTCTTTTGATGTTCCAGTTATTAGAAGATATTTCATACTAGGGGTAACTCATGGATATGGTAAACATTCCCTCTACCGTGTGTTATTTTCGACAGTGTGGAAAATACTTAATCTATAACTGTGAATATGATATGAAAACAAATGGAATATGATGTTAAAAGAGAGGGAAGCTCTCAGTTGAGTAGAATCGGTTGCCTTTGTCATAAGTGGAACCTAGTTCTATACTCCAAGAGCCCAAAGTCCCTCCAAATTCTCTTTTTTTTCTCTCCTTAAAACATTATGTTGATTGCTTAAGAGATATTCATATATTCATTTCTTCAATTATGGTTGTTCACTTATAACGGAGATGTTTTCCCTCCCCTATGATGCGATACATCTTGCTTTAGATGTCAACATCATTCTTTAGTGGATTTTGATCTTCTAGTAGAAAGCCAATCCCCTATCTCCTTTAGCAGCATAATTTTCCTTTGAGAGCTTGCTCTTACCTAAAAGAGCAGTCCTTAGGATAAATAAATGTTGCTTGCACTTCTCACAGGGTCCCATTAGTTAGTATGGGTGCTACCATTGTGATTTCTTTTATAATCATTGAGCTTTGATATGATTATGATTCTTAGTGGCAAGTGTGTCCCTTCGCCACTTCTATTATGCCTTGTTTAGTATGAGACTATTCTTTTCATTCGGCTGTTTGTATATTCCTCCTTGTTTAGAGAGATATACATCAGTCGGTTATTTCATGTTGTATATGATTCCATTTTATCTAAGGAATTCTACTTGTATTTTAATTACTCATGGCCACGACGATTTGTCCTCTACCATGTGGTAGCTAAAATATGAGCTTGAGATTTCTTAGATACTGAATTACTTGCTGCTTTGTCTTTCTCACAGCACCACGCACATGAGCGTTGGGTGGTTGTTGAGCTCCTTTACTCTTCCTATCGCCACGACAGATGCGCCGGACGATAGTAGAGTGTACTTTTCCTCTTTCTATCACTTTGGCATATACGCCAGTGATGGTAGAGTGCACCTGTCCTCTTTTTATCGCCCCGGCCGACGCCCTGGGCGGTAGTAGAGTGTTTCTTGTCCTCTCCTTATCACCTCGGCAGATGCGCTGGGTGATAGTAGAGTGTTTCTTGTCCTCTTCTTATCACCCCGGCCGATGCCCCGGGCGGTAGTAGAATGTTTCTTGTCCTCTCCTTATCACCTCGATAGCTATGCCAGGTGATAGTAGAGTTTTTCTTGTCCTCTCCTTATCGCCTCGGCAGCTGCGCCAGGTGATAGTTGAGTGTTCCTTTGGTAATCATGATCTTTGATATGAATGTTATTTTTAGTTGCAAATATGTCCCCTCGCCACTTCACTTGATCTTTTCATATGACATTACTCTTCCTACTCGGTCATTTATATGTTCCTCTGTTTAGAGAGATATATATCGATCGTTCATTTCATGTTGCACATGATTTCAGTTTACTTAAGAAATTCTTCTTATATTTGAATTACTCATGGCCACGACGATTTATCCTCTATCATGTGGTAACTAAAATATGAGCTTGAGATTTCTTAGATGATGAATTACCTACTTCTTTATCTTTCTCACAGCACCACGCACATGAGCGTTGGGTGGTTGTTGAGTTCTTTTCCTCTTCTTATCGCCGCAGCATATGCGCCCGGCGATATTAGAGTGTTCTTTTCCTCTTCTTATTGTCGCAGCATATGCGCCCGACGGTAGTAGAGTGTACCTTTTCCTCTTCTTATTGTCTCAGCATATGCGCCCCGACGGTAGTAGAGTGTACCTTTTCCTCTTCTCATCGTTGCGGCATATGCGCCCGACGGTAGTAGAGTGTACCCCTTCCTCTTCTTATCGTCGCAGCATATGCGCCCGGCAGTATTAGAGTGTTGTACTTTTTCTCTTCTGATCGCCGCGGCATATACGCCCGACGATATTAGAGTGGTATTCTTTCCTCTTCTTATTGCTGCGGCATATGCGCCCGACGGTATGAGAGTGTAGAGTTCCCTTTTCTGGTTGAGAGAGCCCGATATAGTCCATTGGAGGCATTCCTCACCACCCCTTTCTCTTTTTATCGTCGCGGAATATGCGCCCGACGATATTAGAGTGTTGTTCTTTCCTCTACTTATCGCCGCGGCATATGCGCCCGACGGTATAAGAGTGTAGAGTTCCCTTTTCTGGTTGAGAGAGCCCGACAGAGTCCCTGGGAGACATTCCTCACTACCCCTTCCTCTTTTTATCGTCGCGGCATATGCGCACGGCAGTATTAGAGTGTTGTACTTTTCCTCTTCTGATCGCCGCGGCATATGCGCCCGACGATATTAGAGTGGTGTTCTTTCCTCTTCTTATCACCGCGGCATATGCGCCTGACGGTATTAGAGTGTAGAGTTTCCTTTTCTGGTTGAGAGAGCCCGACAGAGTCCCTGGGAGGCATTCCTCACCTCCCCTTCCTCTTTTTATCGTCGTGACATATGCGCCCGGCGGTATTAGAGTGTTGTTATTTTCCTCTTCTGATCGTCGCGACATATGCGCCCGACGGTATTAGAGTGTTGTACTTTTCCTCTTCTGATCGCCGTGGCATATGCGCCTGACGATATTAGAGTGGTGTTCTTTCCTCTTCTTATCGCCGCGACATATGCGCCCGACGGTATTAGAGTGCAGAGTTCCCTTTTCTGGTTGAGAGAGCCCGACAGAGTCCCTGGGAGGCATTCCTCACCACCCCTTCCTATTTTTAT
The DNA here is from genome assembly GCA_016618105.1 of Dendrobium huoshanense. Classification (NCBI taxonomy): domain Eukaryota; kingdom Viridiplantae; phylum Streptophyta; class Magnoliopsida; order Asparagales; family Orchidaceae; genus Dendrobium; species Dendrobium huoshanense. The sequence continues at coordinate 27,185,755 of CM028353.1, read as the reverse complement.
CGTCGCGACATATGCGTCCGGCGGTATTAGAGTGTTATTCTTTTCCTCTTCTGATCGTTGCGGCATATGCGCCCGACCATATTAGAGTGGTGTTCTTTCCTCTTCTTATCGCCGCGGCATATGCGCCCGACGGTATTAGAGTGTAGAGTTCCCTTTTCTGGTTGAGAGAGCCCGACAGAGTCCCTGGGAGGCATTCCTCACCACCCCTTCCTCTTTTTATCGTCGCGGCATATGCGCCCGACAGTATTAGAGTGTTTCCTTTTCCTCTTTTTATCGTTGTGGCATATGCGCCCGACGGTAGTAGAGTATACCTTTTCCTCTCCTGATCGTCGCGGCATATAAGCCCGGCGGTAGTAGAGTGTACCTTTTGCTCTTCTGATCGCCACAGCATATGTGCCCGACGATATTAGAGTGTTTGTTGTGGACTTTCTGTGTTCGCCTTAGTTCTTTTTTATATTATCTTGTTTCATATTCTTGCAAGCATGGAATCCCTTCTTCTACTCTGCTGTTGCGACATGGTCAGGCAGATAGACGTTTTCCTATGATATGATTTTCAAACCATTGTTGAATTCTCTTCTCCTCGCATCACCTTAGACATGTGCTTTGGATGAGTGTTGAATTCCATTTGGTCCTTTGTGATTTTACTTCGATTGGGCTCATGTAAGCATGAGATTCTGATCTCATTCTCATTCTCCTTTTCTGCCACTTTGGTTGGACAGAAAGTTGAGCTGCTTTCTTTGACTATCTCTCATTGTTGATCTAGTTCTGTTGCTTGACCCTAGAGTTGCATCTTCCTAGAGTTAGGAAGGTCAACTCAAACATATACGGTTCACTTGTCGTTCTCCGCATATGTTGGGGGTCCGTTTGTTGACCTCGTTTTTTGCTTGAGTGCCATGGAGTGTATTCGATCGATACGATTAGTCCTCGTCGTGCTAAATCTGAACTCGAATTGATCCGAATTGGTGTTAATTTAACTCGACCTTGTTCAATCAAGCCCAAATAATTTATTTTGACTGCGACGAGTTCAATTTGACCTAAATCGTCTTTGATTTGATTTGATCAAATTGATCGAGCCTAATCCTCCTTTAAATCACGCCAATTTGAATCAAATTCACTTTCAAACCTAACTCAAATTAGCCCAAATTAATCCTAAATTAATTCCAATCTACTTTTGGCTCAATTTGAATCGTTTCCTAAATCTAGTAAACGTGCCGACGGCTATGATCAAACGAGATCCTCGTTTCAGCCCAAATCTCACGTTTCAGACGATTCGTTGAGACGGGAGCAGGCCTCGAGCAGAGGCGAAGCTTCTATGTTTGGGTATAGCAAGAATGAATACGAATGGAGAGGAGATTGATGTTCTAACGGGCGGCCCTCTCCCTCTCTCGGGATTCCGCTCCCTCTCCCTCTCTCTCGGTCTCTCGGTTTTTCTCCTGCTCACAGATCCCACTCTCCAGAGCTTTTGGGGTTTTGTTCGTGAATCCCAGGAGTCCAGGCAGAACTCCTCAGCTTCCTCTCCCTCTCGAGTGAGCGCAGGAAGACCGAACTCCTCTCCAATTTCTCTGTTCGCACGACCCCAGCAAGACGAAGGGCCTTCTCCATCTCGGTTCTCTCTGTGTTTCGGAAGCAAGGAGACCCGAACTCCCTCTCCCTCTCTCTTTTGTTTTCTCCCTGGTTCTCACACACCCGAACTAGTCTTTCTCTCGCTCGCTCTCTATGGTCGGTAGAAGCACGAAGGAGCATCCTCGCTCCTTCTCCAGTTCGCGAAATCCGACCAAGCCGAGGCCCGTCCGACCTCAGCTGGGATCGAACTCCTGCAGCGATCCTAGATCCGACCCCCAGGACCGAACCCGACGCCGGCGTCGCCTCCTTCGAGCTCGTTCGACCTCCTTTAAGGCTGCAGGTAGCTTCCCCTCCTCCTTCTTCTTTTTCTTCTCCTTCTTCTCCTCCTCCTTCTTCTTCTAGTCCTTCTTCTCTTGATCTCCCTCTACCTTTCTCTCATCTTCCACCTTTTTTTTGCCTTTGCAAAATCAAACAAAAATCTGAAAACTAATCTTGTTTAGATCTCATTTTTGCTTCATATTTGTGTCTTATTGAGAGGGCCATTGCATAAATCTTGAGTGGTCTTGTGAGGTTTTGGAGTGTATATGTCATTACACTCCTAGCCTTATTGATTTATATGTATTTGTAGTCACTTTCTAAGGTAGATATCATGATAGCTTGCATAGTTGATTTTGGCATTGTGTTGGTTTGCAATCTTACCAAACATGTTGATTTACATTGTGTTGAAATGGGTAATTAGCAGGTGAGCCTACTTTTGTTTTACGTCACATGGTTTAGAAGCTTTAGGTGTGAATGTTGACAAGGCTTGAGAAGCCATGTTGTTTCTTTATTAAATCATGCATGCAAGGTGTTTGGTGAAATCCCTTTAAGAAATTTTTGTGATATTTGGTTGGAGATGCATGGAGTATGTGGAGCATTGTGTTAATTTTTGGTCCAATGAATTACATAAAGGATGCAATGCTTATTATCTGATGACTTTGTGGTTATTATTTTAGTTTTTTTTTTTAAATATATATGCATTTATTTGATGGAGGATGATAGTTAGAGAAATTCATGTGCACTCTTCTCCTTCACTTACTATTTCTTCTCCTTCAAAAATCTGAGAAAGAAGCTTCTTTTGTTTGGTATTTTATTCTTATGCATATGCCTTCTTGGTGGGATTTTGTTCTCCATAGGGATGTCGATCATTTTGTTTTAGAAACTCATTCCCATAGAAAAAAACTCTTCGTATATGCTCTTGAGATAGTTTAATATGGTAAACTTTTCTTTTTTCTTTTACATTGCCATCATTTTAGAATGAGTCCCTTATGGAATAGATTTCTTTTGAATGATCTAGAATGCATTTAAAATTTCTTTTGAGAAAGCTTGTGTAGTTTTTGAAGAGATGTATGAGTAATCGATGAATCGTTTTCTTTTAATGACCTTCTTGTTCTCTCCGGCATTTTTCTCCATAAGAAAGATTATTTTCCAGATCAAACAAAAAAAGAATCTTTTGTTAAAGTATGAGATTTTATTTCATGGATTTGTGTTACGAACATGATAAATCAAAATATTTCTGTCGACACAATTTTGTCACAATTTATGCTGGTTATTTTGGACCTTGCTCTCTACGGATTTCAACATCAATGGCATTTATTTATGTTTATGAGGCTTTGTCATTCCTTTCTTTTAGAGGTAAAAACACGTGTTTTCTTTCTTATGTTATTTAAAAAAAAAACATGTATCTCCAAAGAGAAGATTTTAATCTTATTTCCTTGTGACCTTCGGATTGAGAATGAAATGGTGATGCTTGAGTTTAAAATGAAACCTTCTCTTGTTTGTGTATGAAGCATATTTTGATTTGTACTCCAAATGTGTCATTCATGAGGTCTGCTCTTCACGCTATTTCTTTTATATGGAGATATCATTTGTGGTGAACAAGGTCTTCACATTAAACTCTTCCCAAGAGATAGATGTATGATTCAAAAAGAAAAAAATCTTTTTCATGACAGTGTTTACAAAAAAAAATCAGTGATTTTTATTAGAGAAAGTATATTGAGAACTTTTATTGCTATTGCAAGTTGGAATTACCATCATGTGATGGTCAAATGCTAAAATTTAAAAGTATGAGTTGATGGTGGATGTTAATCATCATCGTGTACAAATGCTTTGGTATTGCCTTGTTTCTCATGGGAATGACGCAACAATTTGAAAGTAGCTTAGAAATCTCAGAACATTGCTTGAACATGATATTGTGTAGGATTAAGATCTATCCTTCTCATGCTAGTGTAATCAAACTTCCAACCTTTTTTCTTTATTGTTATAGTAGTGTGTTGTTAGACATAGAGGTCTCCCACCTCAAGTTTGATTACATGTTTCTTGCCTTGCGTGATTCTCTTTCGGAACTTTGCAAAGAAATGAGAGGCTTACACATTTAAGAGTTTATTTGTGATGAGTAGTTATAGACCCTAAGCAACCCTTTCTCTTTACTTTTTCTTAAGCATATGCCTTCTTTTATTATGAAAACTTGGTGTCATGTCGAATATTATCTTTTCTCACTAGTTGGGTTTGGAAAGAATGTAAAATTCTTACTGTTTTGACTTCTAAATTGCTGTTGGAAAGAAACAAGTGCAGTTTTTGGCTTCCAAATTGTGGTAGAAGCGAGGTATGTGGAGATTTTTGCTATTTCGATGCCCCGAACTATTTTGGTAACAATATACATGCAGTTTTTTCACTATTTTTAACTTCCGGATCGTCGTAGGAACAATATACATGCAGTTTTTCAATGTTTTTAGCTTCCGGATTATTGTATGAATGAGATACTTGCAGTTTTTCGTTGTTTTGAGCTCCCGGATTGTTGTAGGAAAGTTATACATGCATTTTTTTTCATGGTTTTGGACTTCCGATTGCTTTTGGGAACAAGTAGCATGCAATTTTTTTTACTGTTTTCATGTGTCGAATTGTATTGGAAGTGAGGTATATGTAGATTTTTGCTATTTCGATGTCTCGAACTATTTTGGTAACAATATATATGCGGTTTTTCATAGTTTTTTTTAACTTTCGGATTGTTTTAGGGGCAAGTTATGTGAAAGTTTCTCGTCGTTTTATATGGATTTGTTTTATATGCTTTGGAGGGTTTTAGGAAATGCTTGGTTTTAAAAGAGTTTTGTGAACGTATTTATGGTTAAAAGTTTTTGCGAATTGTTTTACATCGAGAGGCTTTATCGAAAGTTTTGCGAATGTTTTATGATAAGGGCTCTACAATGAGGGGTTTTTTTATAAAACTTTCTCGTCGGAAAGCTTTATATTTTTTTTCTACCCCACTCCAAATAAAACGAGAGACACTTGATTATGGGTTGTTGGGTAGGATTTTGTGTCAAAAGAAAAAAAAAAACTTTGGTGGATTTTCTCCTTGTAGAGTTTTGTGTAGTTGTTCATTTAGAAGTTCTTGCAGGTTAGTTTGAGATCTATAATTTTGTGGTTAGACTTGTTTATTAGGATCCTTTGGTGTCTTTTGGGTATAAATAATGTTTTCTCACTTGGGTTAGATTCCCTTAGTGTTTCTTTCTATAAGATAGATTTTGGAGTTTGAGATATTAGGGAGCTTCGTATTGGAAAGTCTCTAACGTCTTTTTGGGAGTAAGATAGTCCTTACTTGTTTTGAGTTAGATTCCTTTAGTGTTAGTTTCTAAAAAAAAGAGAGGTATAGAACTTTGGATAAGTCTAAAACAGAAAGAGTCTTCCTTTAGGTTTAGTTTTAGAAGTCTGCTTCCCTTAGTTGATATAAGATTTGTTCAGAATGTGTCGTAGGTAGAGGTCTTAAACATATCAAGTGCATCATTTGGATTGTAGGAATAACAAAGGGCATTGTTAATGTTGCTTTTGGATACACTTGACTTTAAAGAAGTGTGCCCAAAACAACAATGCCTACATCCCTTTTATTTCTGATTTTCGTTCTTTTTCTTTCTACTGTTTTGCTATAGATTCTTAAGTTTAGCAATACATGTACGAGAGTCTTAAGGGTTAGAAAATAACACATCTTTTTATCCAAAACTACACAGCCTACATAGGATCTATCCAAAACTACACAGCCTAAAACACCTTAGACTTGTTTGGTTAGGACACGACTTCTAGCCCTAGGTTAGGCTGATATTTTCTTTTGTTATTCAGTATTTACTACATGCACATGCTTTATAATTGTTATTATTAGATTTCCTGTTTGTTACATTCTTACTTACATGCATTTATTTTTTGAATGGCATCTACGCTCATTTGTGTATTTTTCATTCATTTTGTCTTGCGAGATACATTTGGATGACTTACTCGCTTGAAGCTTTTAAGTGGCCGCGCCACAATCTGGAATTGCTTGCTTTGAGCTCGTAAGTGGCAGCGCCACGATCAGGTATAATTTCTGCAACCTAAACTTGTAATTATATGTCGGAATTGCTACACATCACACACAACTTGTTAATAGGTATTCTAGTATGTTTAGGTAGCTGGCCTTAGGTTAGTTCACTACCGAAGTTTTGGCCCTATAGGTCAAAGCTTGCCTCCCTTCTATGAGCCCTAGAGATCATTAGGGTCATTTAGGCCTGTAGAGTAGGCCACCTATTTGTGTCAGTTGACATCATTGTTTTCCCACATGAAGTGGGCATCGCTAGGGTTTTGGCCTTTTCTAGTTTTGGGTACGATACCCCCCCCCCTCGTTTCCTTACTTCCTCTCTGATTTGGAGAATCCTTTGGATCGAGGCCGATCCATTGAGGATTTCTGGAGTGCAATGATTAGGTCCTCGAGGTATCGACGATTAGTGCACACAGTGAGTAGGGGTTTTTATGCCTATTTGTCCTGAAAAATCGTCCCATCTGATCGTCCAGTTTTCCCAGCACAAAGATATTTTGGGCAGACCGTTTTCGAAAAAGTGTATCTCGTGGTCTCCGAACCCTGTTTCTGGAGTATCTGTGCCTGGAGGGTTTTACACCTGTAGGGTCGGAATATTCTATTTAATTTTCTACGTCGAATTTCGGGACCTCTATAGATCGATAGTCTTGTATTGACATAGATATTCTATGGTAATTTGGAAAGATTTGGAAACTGTGTCTTTTTGCAGGATTTTTGTGTAAATTTGACCGACACCGTTACGCTGCCCGATTTTCGTACGATTCCTGAATGTATGAGATTGATAGATTGATTAGATATGGATATGACTATTGATATAATTGCTTTAATATTGACTATTGAATTGCTTATTGATTGAATTGACATTGATACTGATCGCATGGAACCTGGTTGAACATTGGTGGAGATTGATATTGATACCTGTACAGGATGGTGGGCCGACGGGCTTTCCTTTAAACATTGATTATTGATTATTGAAGGGAGATATAAGGAGTTTATTGATATGCCGACGGGCGAAAAGAGTGACGGCTCTTATTGATTGCCAATGTATTATCTACAACAGCAATATGCTACAACAGCAACATCCAGTAGATTGTACTTGTTCACATGTTTACTGCCTATCGACTTTGATGGATTCTAGATTTGATTTCATTGATTTCATATTGATATCGACATTGAGCATCCATGGACATCGTACTACTGCTTCAATTGCTGCCTATAGACTTATTGTCGCTAACTACTGTTTTATATTCATTGTTTCGTATTATTTCAATAATTTATTGATTTAATAGCATAGAGACGACGTTGATTGATTGAATTGATTTATCCCATTGATTGGTTTTATTGACTATTGATTTCCGCTTTGACTCATTGATACTGATTCATATAGGGTATTGATAGTATTGCCGTGCTTTGATCAGTTATAGGTATGGTGACAGGATATTTAGGTCAGGGCTCGGGAGCAGGAGATAGGCATTGATCCAGATCTGCAGGTTTTTAGTTCTTTTGATAGATAGATGATTCTTCTCAGGACAGGATAGTTTCCTCAGTGCAGTATTGTATATGATGTTTTGAGATATGAATCGAGTTATATTGAAAATTTTATGTGTTTGATAGAATGCTTACTAAAGATTTATAGATAACTCTGGTAAACTGTTGCAAATTGATCGACATGTTAGATTCACACCCCCCTTTTTTTCTGTGAGCCTTAGAGACCATTAGGGTCATTTAGGCCTGTAGAGTAGGCCACATATTTATGCCATTTGGCATCGGTTTTCCCACACAAAGTGGGCACCGTTTGAGATGTTAGCCTATCCCTTAGTATTTACTTTACTCTGGATGTCATGCATACTTACACACTTTTCTCCACAATGCATACCTACATACATTTGCATTAGTGGACCTAGATTTGCTTCATGCATCATTAACAACGGATATGTTCGTATAAGAGTCCTTGGTTCAAATCTTTTGAACTATTAGAGAGCCTTCCCATCTTGCATACATATAGGGTGATCGGTTGTGCTTAGGATTTTAACTGGCTTCCTTTTTCAGGCAAGGAATTAGTCCAGATTGCATTAGTTAGGTCTTAGATGTTAGTATCGTATGTACGATACTACATCTTTTATAGATTTAGGGTCTAAAGGTGAGTGGTACAGGTGTACCATTATACACCTTATTGGTGGGTAAACTCTCCATCCTTTCAGAAGTTATAAACCCTACCCATCTACATCACATGGATGACGCCACCTCTTTCATTCTCTCGTGCATGCTTGAGTGCAACGTCTTCTCTCTTTTTCTTCAGTTTCTACTTCTTCGAGCCGACCGGATGTTGACTGAACCATGTGTAATTGATTGAACCAAATTGAGCCTATCTTCTCATTTGATTAGGAAAGCCTAAAATTTTTCCTTTGCACTAAACCCATTAGAGAAGATAATTTAACATCCTTAATCGAGAGTTTTCTTAGATCAAGGTCTAAGATGTAATTAACTACGGGGGCTTGCACCCGTAGGAAATCGATCCCCACAATCAAATAAACCCCATTCGAACTGATGTATCGAATGGGGGAAATCTCGTGAACTTTTGGGTTATAGATATTATTATCCATCGAGGTTGGTAGGTGAAAGCCGCTATCCTCCATGGCTAATCGTATCTATAACTCCATCTGCTCTTCCATCGGTCTGCTTATGTCGATTGTAAAGGCCTACGACCATTTTGTCCTACGGGATAGTGTGATCGTGCTCTTTGCATTCGAAACCACACGAGCAGAATCCTTTCGGAGACCCACAGATTTCTGGCGACCACGGTGGGACAGGTTTCTCTCTACATCTTTAGATGTTATATTATCTTTTCTTTTGTGCACTCTAGTTTTAGTGCTCCTTAGAATAGGTTCGTCCTACTCTTAGATAGGGTTCTTTTCTTAGTTAGGTTCCCTTCTTGGCTAGGGTTTCCCCTTGCTTTGGTCCCTTTCATTTCGACCTTTTAGGTCATTTTGTACCTTATCAAATTCCCTTCTTCCTGTCGGGTTTCTAAGTTTGCTCAGCTCTCTCACCCTGAGACCGTCGAGCAGACCCCGACACCTTCTTACCTTTCGTAGGTACTTGATACCTAAGGGTGGATTAGTTGTTGATAGTAGCTCAGACGAGGAAGGAGACTTCCGATGTCAGACTACTAGCAAGCAATTTATTCCCCATCAGATGTGTGGATTTATAGTCGAGGATTCCTATCAAAAATCTTATGACACTTCTTCCACTAGTGTTGGTTGTTCGCTACAGACTAGCAAACCTTCCTACCTCCTATAAATATTATTCTATATTCATATTCCTTGAAGGGATCCTTCTTACTTTTCAGCAGTTTGTGTGACTACGACGATTTGTCCTCTACCACACGATGTTCGGTTTGAAGAGTATAAGGCTATCCTTAAAGGGGATACACTAAGATGTCGTAAGGATATTTATCCTTATGTTTGTGCATACCAATCATATTGGTGCTAGCACATGAATCCTTTGATTTGTCCCTCCTTTTGTGAAGGATTGTTTTACCCAGTTTCGCTTGTCACCTAAAGCGTGGTCTGGGATACCAAAACCAATAAGTCAAACCCCCATTTCTAGAGGTGATACTGGGTCCATGCCCCCCTACGCTAGTCAAGTGTGGAGATGTTGTCCACTATCCCTATTTAAATTTTTTCTTCTATCAGTCATGATTCGAGAGTTGTTCTTTTACCCAGTTTCGCTTGTCACTCCAAGCGTGGTCTGGGATACCAAAACCAATAATTTCAAATCCACTCTCTATAGGCGATACTGGGTCCATACCCACCTGTGTTAGTTAGGTGTGGTGATGTTGATCCGATGTCCCTAATTTAAATTATTTCTCAGAGGTGATACTGGGTCCATACCCACCTAGGTTAATTAGGTGTGGTGTGGTAGATCCAATATCTCTAATCCCAACCCACTTTCTATAGGTGATACTGGGTCCATGCCCACCTGTGTTAGTTATGTGTGGTAATGTTGATCCATTATCCCCATATAAGTTTCCTTCTCCTATCAGTTGTGATACGATAGTTGTTCTTCCCTTGTCACTTGTACGTATCCCTCTGTATAGACATAACTCTAAAGGATCTCCTCTACTTTTCGGTAGTCCGTGGCCACGACGATTTGTCCTCTACCACGTGATGTTTGTCGTACAAAGTATGAGATTATCCTTAGTAATTGTATGTAAATATGCCGTAGGGATGTTTGTACTTGCACTCATGCCCACCAATCACTCCGGTGTTGTGGCATGAAATCTTTTTTTCAGTCCCCTTTGAGGGTTGACTTTCCCCAGTTTCACTTGTCTTCTTCAAGTGTGGTCTGGGATATCAAAACTACTAACTCGAATCTTTATGGAATGTGATACTGGGTCCATCCTTGATCTATATTAGTTAAATATAGTGATGTTGATCCATTGTCACTATGTGAATTTTTCTACAAATTCAGTTGTAACAATTGTGCTCCCCAGTTCATTCATATGAGTTGAATGTGGCCTGGGTCACCAAAGCCAATGTCTCATTTCTTTACAAATCCTGTTTATAATCTTTCTTTCTCCCCAATTTTATTCATGTGACGAATATGGCCTGGGTTATCAAAGCCAACAATATATTCCTCTTTTGATGTTCCAGTTATTAGAAGATATTTCATACTAGGGGTAACTCATGGATATGGTAAACATTCCCTCTACCGTGTGTTATTTTCGACAGTGTGGAAAATACTTAATCTATAACTGTGAATATGATATGAAAACAAATGGAATATGATGTTAAAAGAGAGGGAAGCTCTCAGTTGAGTAGAATCGGTTGCCTTTGTCATAAGTGGAACCTAGTTCTATACTCCAAGAGCCCAAAGACCCTCCAAATTCTCTTCTTTTTCTCTCCTTAAAACATTATGTTGATTGCTTAAGAGATATTCATATATTCATTTCTTCAATTATGGTTGTTCACTTATAACGGAGATGTTTTCCCTCCCCTATGATGCGATACATCTTGCTTTAGATGTCAACATCATTCTTTAGTGGATTTTGATCTTCTAGTAGAAAGTCAATCCCCTATCTCCTTTAGCAGCATAATTTTCCTTTGAGAGCTTGCTCTTACCTAAAAGAGCAGTCCTTAGGACAAATAAATGTTGCTTGCACTTCTCACAGGGTCCCATCAGTTAGTATGGGTGCTACCATTGTGATTTCTTTTGTAATCATTGAGCTTTGATATGATTATGATTCTTAGTGGCAAGTGTGTCCCTTCGCCACTTCTATTATGCCTTGTTTAGTATGAGATTATTATTTTCATTCGGCTGTTTGTATATTCCTCCTTGTTTAGAGAGATATACATCAGTCGGTTATTTCATGTTGTATATGATTCCATTTTATCTAAGGAATTCTACTTGTATTTTAATTACTCATGGCCACGACGATTTGTCCTCTACCATGTGGTAACTAAAATATGAGCTTGAGATTTCTTAGATACTGAATTACTTGCTGCTTTGTCTTTCTCATAGCACCACGCACATGAGCGTTGGATGGTTGTTGAGCTCCTTTACTCTTCCTATCGCCACGACAGATGCGCCGGACGATAGTAGAGTGTACTTTTCCTCTTTCTATCACTTTGGCATATACGCCAGTGATGGTAGAGTGCACCTGTCCTCTTTTTATCGCCCCGGCCGACGCCCTGGGCGGTAGTAGAGTGTTTCTTGTCTTCTCCTTATCACCTCGGCAGATGTGCTAGGTAATAGTAGAGTGTTTCTTGTCCTCTTCTTATCGCCCTGGCCGATGCCCCGGGCGGTAGTAGAATGTTTCTTGTCCTCTCCTTATCGCCTCGATAGCTGTGCCAGGTGATAGTAGAGTATTTCTTGTCCTCTCCTTATCGCCTCGGCAGCTGCACCAGGTGATAGTTGAGTGTTCCTTTGGTAATCATGATCTTTGATATGAATGTTATTTTTAGTTGCAAATATGTCCCATCGCCACTTCACTTGATCTTTTCATATGACATTACTCTTCCTACTCGGTCATTTATATGTTCCTCTATTTAGAGAGATATATATCGATCGTTCATTTCATGTTGCACATGATTTCAGTTTACCTAAGAAATTCTTCTTATATTTGAATTATTCATGGCCACGACGATTTATCCTCTATCATGTGGTAACTAAAATATGAGCTTGAGATTTCTTAGATGATGAATTACCTACTTCTTTATCTTTCTCACAGCACCACGCACATGAGCGTTGGGTGGTTGTTGAGTTCTTTTCCTCTTCTTATCGCCGCAGCATATGCGCCCGGCGGTATTAGAGTGTTCTTTCCTCTTCTTATCGTCGCAGCATATGCGCCCGACGGTAGTAAAGTGTACCTTTTCCTCTTCTTATTGTCTCAGCATATGCGTCCGACGGTAGTAGAGTGTACATTTTCCTCTTCTTATCGTTGCGGCATATGCGCCCGACGGTAGTAGAGTGTACCCCTTCCTCTTCTTATCGTCGCAGCATATGCGCCTAGCAGTATTAGAGTGTTGTACTTTTTCTCTTCTGATCGCCGCGACATATGCGCCCGACGATATTAGAGTGGTATTCTTTCCTCTTCTTATTGCTGCGGCATATGCGCCCGACGGTATAAGAGTGTAGAGTTCCCTTTTCTGGTTGAGAGAGCCCGACAGAGTCACTGGGAGGCATTCCTCACCACCCCTTCCTCTTTTTATCTTCGCGGAATATGCGCCCGACGATATTAGAGTGTTGTTCTTTCCTCTACTTATCGCCGCGGCATATGCGCCCGACGGTATAAGAGTGTAGAGTTCTCCTTTTCTGGTTGAGAGAGCCCGACAGAGTCCCTGTGAGGCATTCCTCACCACCCCTTCCTCTTTTTATCGTCGCGGCATATGCGCACGGCAGTATTAGAGTGTTGTACTTTTCCTCTTCTGATCGTCGTGGCATATGCGCCCGACGATATTAGAGTGGTATTCTTTCCTCTTCTTTATCGCCGCGTCATATGCACCCGACGGTATTAGAGTGTAGAGTTCCCTTTTCTGGTTGAGAGAGCCCGACAGAGTCCCTGGGAGGCATTCCTCACCTCCCCTTCCTCTTTTTATCGTCGTGACATATGCGCCCGGCGGTATTAGAGTGTTGTTATTTTCCTCTTCTGATCGTCGCGGCATATGCGCCCGACGGTATTAGAGTGTTGTACTTTTCCTCTTCTGATCGCCGCGGTATATGCGCCCGACGATATTAGAGTGGTGTTCTTTCCTCTTCTTATCGCCGCGACATATGCGCCCGACGGCATTAGAGTGCAGAGTTCCCTTTTCTGGTTGAGAGAGCCCGACAGAGTCCCTGGGAGGCATTCCTCACCACCCCTTCCTATTTTTATCGTCGCGGCATATGCGCCCGGCGGTATTAGAGTGTTGTTCTTTTTCTCTTCTGATCGTCTCGGCATATGCGCCCGACGATATTAGAGTGATGTTCTTTCCTCTTCTTATCGCCGCGGCATATGCGCCCGACGGTATTAGAGTGTAGAGTTCCCTTTTCTGGTTGAGAGAGCCCGACAGAGTCCCTGGGAGGCATTCCTCACCACCCCTTCCTCTTTTTATCGTCGCGGCATATGCGCCCGGCAGTATTAGAGTGTTTCCTTTTCCTCTTTTTATCGCTGCGGCATATGCGCCCGACGGTAGTAGAGTATACCTTTTCCTCTCCTGATCGTCGCAGCATATAAGCCCGGCGGTAGTAGAGTGTACCTTTTGCTCTTCTGATCGCCGCAGCATATGTGCCCGACGATATTAGAGTGTTTGTTGTGGACTTTATGTGTTCGCCTTAGTTCTTTTTTATATTATCTTGTTTCATATTCTTGCAAGCATGGAATCCCTTCTTCTACTCTGCTGTTGCGACATGGTCAGGCAGATAGACGTTTTCCTATGATATGATTTTCAAACCATTGTTGAATTCTCTTCTCCTCGCATCACCTTAGACATGTGCTTTGGATGATTGTTGAATTCCATTTGGTCCTTTGTGATTTTACTTCGATTGGGCTCATGTAAGCATGAGATTCTGATCTCATTCTCCTTCTCCTTTTCTGCCACTTTGGTTGGACAGAAAGTTGACCTGCTTTCTTTGACTCTCTCTCATTGTTGATCTAGTTATGTTGCTTGACCCTAGAGTTGCATCTTCCTAGAGTTAGGAAGGTCAACGCCAACATATACGGTTCACTTGTCGTTCTCCGCATATGTTGGGGGTCCGTTTGTTGACCTCGTTTTTTGCTTGAGTGCCATGGAGTGTATTCAATCGATACGATTAGTCCTCGTCGAGCTAAATCTGAACTCGAATTGATCCGAATTGGTGTTAATTTAACTCGACCTTGTTCAATCAAGCCCAAATAATTTATTTTGACTGCGACGAGTTCAATTTGACCTAAATCGTCTTTGATTTGATTTGATCAAATTGATCGAGCCTAATCCGCCTTTAAATCATGCCAATTTGAATCAAATTCACTTTCAAACCTAACTCAAATTAGCCCAAATTAATCCTAAATAAATTTCAATCTACTTTTGGCTCAATTTGAATCGTTTCCTAAATCTAGTAAACGTGCCGACGGCTATGATCAAACGAGATCCTCGTTTCAGCCCAAATCTCACGTTTCAGACGATTGGTTGAGACGGGAGCAGGCCTCGAGCAGAGGCGAAGCTTCTATGTTTGGGTATAGCGAGAATGAATACGAATGGAGAGGAGATTGATGTTCTAACGGGCGGCCCTCTCCCTCTCTCGGGATTCCGCTCCCTCTCCCTCTCTCTCGGTCTCTTGGTTTTTCTCCTGCTCACAGATCCCACTCTCCAGAGCTTTTGGGGTTTTGTTCGTGAATCCCAGGAGTCCAGGCGGAACTCCTCAGCTTCCTCTCCCTCTCGAGTGAGCGCAGGAAGACCGAACTCCTCTCCAATTTCTCTGTTCGCACGACCCCAGCAAGACGAAGGGCCTTCTCCATCTCGGTTCTCTCTGTGTTTCGGAAGCAAGGAGACCCGAACTCCCTCTCCCTCTCTCTTTCGTTTTCTCCTTGGTTCTCACACACCCGAACTAGTCTTTCTCTCGCTCGCTCTCTCTGGTCGGTAGAAGCACAAAGGAGCATCCTCGCTCCTTCTCCATTTCGCGAAATCCGACCAAGCCGAGGCCCGTCCGACCTCAGCTGGGATCGAACTCCTGCAGCGAACCTAGATCCAACCCCCAGGACCGAACCCGACGCCGGCGTCGCCTCCTTCGAGCTCGTTCGACCTCCTTTAAGGCTGCAGGTAGCTTCCCCTCCTCCTTCTTCTTTTTCTTCTCCTTCTTCTCCTCCTCCTTCTTCTTCTAGTCCTTGTTCTCTTGATCTCCCTCTACCTTTCTCTCATCTTCCACCTTTTTTTTTGCCTTTGCAAAAACAAACAAAAATCTGAAAACTAATCTTGTTTAGATCTCATTTTTGCTTCATATTTGTGTCTTATTGAGAGGGCCATTGCATAAATCTTGAGTGGTCTTGTGAGGTTTTGGAGTGTATATGTCATTACACTCCTAGCCTTATTGATTTATATGTATTTGTAGTCACTTTCTAAGGTAGATATCATGATAGCTTGCATAGTTGATTTTGGCTTTGTGTTGGTTTGCAATCTTACCAAACATGTTGATTTACATTGTGTTGAAATGGGTAATTAGCAGGTGAGCCTACTTTTGTTTTACGTCACATGGTTTAGAAGCTTTAGGTGTGAATGGTGACAAGGCTTGAGAAGCCATGTTGTTTCTTTATTAAATCATGTGATGGTCTGCTCTTCATGCTATTTCTTTTATATGGAGATATCATTTGTGGTGAACAAGGTCTTCACATTAAACTCTTCCCAAGAGATAGATGTATGATTCAAAAAAAAAAAAATCTTTTTCATGACAGTGTTTTACAAAAAAAAATCAATGATTTTATTAGAGAAAGTATATTGAGAACTTTTATTGCTATTGCAAGTTGGAATTACCATCATGTGATGGTCAAATGCTAAAATTTAAAAGTATGAGTTGATGGTGGATGTTAATCATCATCGTGTACAAATGCTTTGGTATTGCCTTGTTTCTCATGGGAATGACGCAACAATTTGAAAGTAGCTTAGAAATCTCAGAACATTGCTTGAACATGATATTGTGTAGGATTAAGATCTATCCTTCTCATGCTAGTGTAATCAAACTTCCAACCTTTTTCTTTATTGTTATAGTAGTGTGTTGTTAGACATAGAGGTCTCCCACCTCAAGTTTGATTACATGTTTCTTGCCTTGCGTGATTCTCTTTCGGAACTTTGCAAAGAAATGAGAGGCTTACACATTTAAGAGTTTATTTGTGATGAGTAGTTATAGACCCTAAGCAACCCTTTCTCTTTACTTTTTCTTAAGCATATGTCTTTTTTTATTATGAAAACTTGGTGTCATTGTCGAATATTATCTTTTCTCACTAGTTGGGTTGGAAAAGAATGTAAAATTCTTACTGTTTTGACTTCTAAATTGTTGTTGGAAAGAAACAAGTGCAGTTTTTGGCTTCCAAATTGTGGTAGAAGCGAGGTATGTGGAGATTTTTGCTATTTCGATGCCCCAAACTATTTTGGTAACAATATACATGCAGTTTTTCACTATTTTTAACTTCCGGATAGTCGTAGGAACAATATACATGCAGTTTTTCAATGTTTTTAGCTTCCGGATTGTTGTATGAATGAGATACTTGCAGTTTTTCGTTGTTTTGAGCTCCCGGATTGTTGTAGGAATGTTATACATGCAGTTTTTTTTTCATGGTTTTGGACTTCCGATTGCTTTTGGGTACAAGTAGCATGCAGTTTTTTTTTACTGTTTTCATGTGTCGAATTGTATTGGAAGCGAGGTATATGTAGATAAGTAGATTTTTGCTATTCCGATGTCCCGAACTATTTTGGTAACAATATATATGCGGTTTTTCGTAGTTTTTTTTAACTTTCGGATTGTTTTAGGGGCAAGTTATGTGAAAGTTTCTCGTCGTTTTATATGGATTTGTTTTATATGCTTTGGAGGGTTTTAGGAAATGCTTGGTTTTAAAAGAGTTTTGTGAACGTATTTATGGTTAAAAGTTTTTGCGAATTGTTTTACATCGAGAGGCTTTATCGAAAGTTTTGCAAATGTTTTATGATAAGGGCTCTACAATGAGGGGTTTTTTTAATAAAATTTTCTCGTTGGAAAGCTTTATGTTTTTTTTTTCTACCCCACTCCAAATAAAACGAGAGGCACTTGATTATGGGTTGTTGGGTAGGATTTTGTGTCAAAAGAAAAAAAAGAAACTTTGGTGGATTTTCTCCCTGTAGAGTTTTGTGTAGTAGTTCATTTAGAAGTTCTTGCAGGTTATTTTGAGATCTATAATTTTGTGGTTAGACTTGTTTATTAGGATCCTTTGTTGGCTTATTTTCTTTTACTTTTTTGTATTGGTTGAACGTCGGTTCGCAGGTTTTGTTCTTTTAGAGAGAGCAATTTTCAAACACAATTCCAACAAAGTTCAAAACTTAGGTTTAAAAGATTAGAACAAGCTTATAACTATATTAACTCTTTTGAACTAAGTCAACTCTTGCTTGATCTTATTTTGTTCTTCTAATGAGTTCTTCATTAGTATCAATAAAAATGACCTGAATAACTCATTTTTTGATACAATTTCCCCTCATAATTAATAAAAATCATTAAATAACAAATTTAAAGTCATACACATAACATTAATATACTTGTTCATATATGTCAAAGCGTTCGTTTGTGATGTCTTTCTTAATGCTTCTTAAAATATTTTTTTAATTTTACAATTTAAATTTAAATTTTAATACTATAAAATTACTTTAAAAAACAATAAAAAAAACCTTCCCAAATGAAACCAAAATCTTTCAACTAGCTATTGAAACAACTACTACTGTTGGGATTAAAAGGCCAACGCAGATTGTTAAACATTCAACACGTGGCATATGTTCTTTGAGAAACGTGGCAACGTGAAATGCGTGGAGGATTTTGTGGGGAAAGAGAACGGATGGCTTTAACTTAAAACGATTTTACTCTTCCCCACCTGGACCTTGTGCTCCTGTTGTCCATCCAAGGCTCAGCGCAGCGCCTTGCTAGGGTTAGGGTTTTACCTTCATGGCAATGTCGTGCTCCGGCGCCAACATGTACGCATCCTGCTCAGCTGCTGCTCCTCGTTCATTCAGGAAACCTTCATCGCCCTGCATGTCTTCCTCCGTCTTTCTCGGCACACGCCGGCCGGAGAATTTCACTGGAAAGGAACTCCGGATCTGCAACCGGAAGGCAACCAGGAGGTCTAGCGGGCATTTGAGGGTTGTTTGCGAGAAGGTCGTGGGGATTGATCTTGGCACGACAAATTCTGCGGTGGCGGCCATGGAGGGTGGGAAGCCGACGATCGTCACGAATGCTGAGGGGCAGCGAACGACTCCTTCAGTTGTGGCGTACACGAAGAACGGGGAGCGGCTCGTAGGGCAGATTGCGAAGCGCCAGGCTGTAGTGAATCCGGAGAACACCTTCTTTTCGGTGAAGCGGTTCATTGGGAGGAAGATGGTGGAGGTGGATGAGGAGTTGAAGCAGGTCTCGTACAGGGTCGTGAGGGATGAGAATGGGAATGTCAAGCTGGAATGCCCGGCGATCGGCAGGCAGTTTGCGGCTGAGGAAATTTCTTCTCAGGTTGGTTTTGATTTCGATTCCTGTATATAGATTTCTTTTCTTGATAATTGTTTAGGATTTCCTTCTTTCTTTTAATAATATGATGATTGGGTTTTCAAAGCTGCTCCTTAACTGTTTGAAATTTACCGACATTCCTATCCCCACAAATGGTTTCTAGATTAATGGGGGCTTAGTGATGATAGCCCAGCTCATGATAACCACGGCTGCGTATCACATGTGGAGCAGCTGCGACAGAAACCAGTTACACAATTCCAACAGCTCAAGAAATCTCCACCGTTCCTACGAGACAGAGAAACAATGTATTACTTTATCACCAAATTAAATAAAAAATGATCTGCTTCTTCCTTGCTGATATGCATACTCTCATTTAGCTTGCATCCACTGCTCTGGTTCTTTACTTCATTATGGTATCACAGATGTAGCGTTACTGCGTCTACCTTCCTCCCTAGCTTTTATACTCTGCAATGGCAATGGATTAACTGGCTTCTTCTTCCCTTCACGATGACCTTGCATCACTCAAACTTGACAAATGCTCAGTTCTCTCTTTTCTCAGATTCCTTATTTCGAATATAAAATTCGTTGTCAACGCACAATTCACAAGCAACAACTAACCACTGTAGAGGTCCCAAATGCTCAAGTTATTCACAACAAATGGCTTTGAAGGTTTCTTACATGGGTCTACCCTTTGCCTAAACAAAACAACCATATCTTTAACAACAAACTCATCCTAACCCCTGATATAATACGTGGATACTTATTGAACAAAATATGGCCACTGCTCTCTACCCTACCATACCACATTCATTCTTTCCTATGTCCTAAACCTTACTTCTTGTTCAAACATTTGGGAAACCATTGAAAGACGCCTTCAATCCTCGAACTTTATCAAAGTGATTTAGTTGAATAGTGAGCTTCATCTCAACTTCGTGAAAAATAAAATGATTACACAATGCCCCTCCTAATTCAAGGTTTTTATGGACAATATTATATCAGTGGGCTCATCTCTGGGCACTGAAGATATTATATCGTAAGTCAATTGATTGACTTTTCCTATCAAGCATTTGATGATGGCTCTTCGCATTAAACTCACTTTAGTAGGTCTTGATAATCTATACTCTCTCTTGAATATATTTCTTTTTTGTTTTAATAAAAAATTTATTGCTTAAAAAAGTGTACGTTTGTGGGAATGCATCTTGATTTGTGCCTTTAATATTTCTTTAGTCACTCTGCCCTGACAATACAACATTGGTTAATTGGTGGTTTCCTTCTACTATTTTTTCCTTTTGTGTCTTTTTCTTCTGGCATCAACGCTGTATTTGTTTCTAGGCTTCCTTCTTTGCTATTGTAGACATGTCGGCCTAGTTGTTTTCCTTTTATTTTTCTGTTATTATATTGCAGGAACTTTCAAAATTGTAGAGAGTTGATAGAATGGGATTCTAAATGTGGAAATACGTTATTTGTCAAAGCCATGGTTTGAAACTTGTTGTTCTTGCTGGAATTTTAAGATTGCTGAATCGAGACGCGTAAAATTAGGCAAGAAGTTGGCAGATTTTGAGAATTAATGTATTTTGGGTTACAAATAGGACCTCTAAGATAATTCATTGAATGATCATATTGGATTTTAATTTTCTTTCAGTTCTAGTGTTTTTGATGGATTCTTTGAGCACTTTTTGAGTTGTGTTGAAATTTTTGGGAGGGAATTCTCCTTGTACCGGTTTGTGGACTAGATCTTCCAATTTGTGATTTCTATGTACATTATCAGGATTATTTCAAGTTTGATCCATATTGCCCCATTATTGTGGTATAAATCTTATTCAAAGTTTAATTTTATTTTGTTATTAGATTTCTTAAGAAGTTTTAGTTTATTTATGCGAATTTTAGATTTTTTTGTTTTGAATTTTTCTGATTATGTATCCAAAAAGATTAATCTTTGCCTAAATTATGAAATTGTGAATTATGATATTTTATAAGCTTCTTTATTCAGCCTATCCTGGGTTTGTAGTAGTTAATCTTAAAACTCTAAATCGTCCTACCTCACAATGGTTTGCTTTCATTAATATTGTTACTTGCTAATTGATTCTCTTATTGTACTGAATGGATATCTTAGAATAGCTAACTCACCTATTAGTTGTTAGGATTCTATTTTCCCAAAAGATTGTAGATTGTAGATTGTATTAGCAATTTTTATTGTCTTATTCTGTCTGACCGTCTGCCATCTAATGTTATTTTCTTTACTCTTAGGTTTTGAGGAAACTTGTTGATGATGCATCCAAGTTCTTAAATGAAAAAGTGACTAAAGCTGTCGTTACTGTGCCTGCATATTTCAACGACTCCCAAAGGACTGCTACAAAGGATGCTGGTCGTATAGCTGGTTTGGAAGTCCTCCGCATCATTAATGAACCAACTGCTGCTTCATTAGCATATGGGTTTGAGAAGAAGAACAATGAGACTATCCTTGTATTTGATTTGGGCGGCGGCACATTTGATGTTTCAGGTTAATCAATCAGCAGTTTTTTGCTATTTTTAATTGCTTTTTTAAATTTTACTTCTTTTGTTTGAATGAATTTTGTTTTATAGTTTTAATGTTTTTAATGAGTTGTTTTGCATGTTTTTTAATTTATCATTATTATTATTTAGTTGTTTTGCTTGTATTTTTTTTCCACCTCATGGAATTCCTATGCTAAGTTGTTTTGCATGTATCATTCGATAGAAAAGCTATAATTAGGGTTTGCTTGTTACAGAGTTGGCAATCAAGATGTGCATGCTTTTAGCAAACATATGTTGGCTTATTTTCTATGCTTTGATGCGATAAATTATGATGCCTATTGTTTCAAACTTAACAGTTTAATATTTGATCAATCATTAGTCTGATGTTGCACAAGCTTATTTTTTTGTAGATTATAAATTTTATTGAACATTCCCTGCAGTACTTGAGGTTGGAGATGGTGTATTTGAAGTTCTTTCTACTTCTGGAGATACGCATCTTGGTGGTGATGACTTTGATAAGGTTCGTTAAGAAAATTTAATCTAGATCTGTTGAACACAGTACGCCCAACGGGATTTCAACTTTTCTGAAAATTATTGTAATCTAAGTTTTTAATTATTCTTTTTCTATTTGCATCTTAGAACTAATTAACTTTGCTCCTTTTCCTATTTGGATCTTAGGGCTAATCAATTTTGTCCAATTCCTTCCATGTTTGTTGTTCTTTAACCTTACAAATTTGAGCCTATTGGTGACAATAGCCAGGAAATTAAAAGAGTTAGTGATGTAATGAGAGGCTCTTCTATTTTCTTAAACAAGGTGTTAACAATTATAAAATTATATGCTAGAGAAAAATCTAATATGATCATACCATCTTAATTAATCACTCTTAACCCATAACCACCATGAATTCTTTTAAAACCTTCTACCTCTCTACCAACATGTCAATTTAAATCTCTTTCAATAAAAACTTTCTTCATAAGGTATCTTTTGTATTAAGTCTTCTAAGTCATTTAAAAAATTTTAATTTTGAACATATCCAAACTTACTTGAAGAGCATAAGAGCTTGTAATATTAATAATCTTAGCATCAATAACAAACTTTAAAGTTATAATTTTATTTTCAATTCTATTAATTTTTACTATATTTTCCTTCAAGCTCTTATCTAAAATTACACCTACACCATTTATTTTACAATTCCTACAAGAATAGCAAAATTTAAACTCTAAATTATCAATCTCCTTAGCCTTATCTTCAACCTATTTAGTTTCCTAAATACATATAATATTTATATTTCTATAAATCATAATATCTATTATTTCTATTAATTTGCCTGTAAAAAACCTATATTTCAAGTTCTTATCCTAATTCTAATTTTATGGACTAACTTCTTTGCCCACATCTATCCATGATGTGGGAACTCTTGCCTATTTAACATCGTACCCAGGCGTCGGTGCAACGGCCTTTACACACTTCTTACTGTAATCAAGTCATACAACGAATCGCTATCAGGGAACACCCTAGCATTAACACAATATAAATAATTTATGTCATGATTATTTCACAAGTTTTATGCTACCTAACACGAATCTCCACTTTTCTCATCCATGACTTGGGACCTGGCTATGACAATGTTAAATTCAGGTGGCTGGAGCATCAATAGCAAATAATTTACGATGTATTTGAAAATTGGCTAGAGAGTGCATTTTAATTACTTCAAAATTTTACCCTACATTTCTTTTAATTTTGACCAAACACCATGGGCGGATGAGCGGATCCCCATAGAGCTATTTGCCCACCCTAAAAAAAAGCCTATATAAAGAATAAATTTGAAATTTTGACCCATCTAAAAAAATATTTTGCCCAAAAGATTGAAGGTACTTATTGAATGATTTCTTTGTCTTACAAAAAATGTAAGATGCTTACTTTCTAGTTCGTATAAAGTAGGAGGTAAGCTTTATATATCCAATGGAGAAAAAAGGGACTTATTATTTATAAGTTAGGTTTGTATTGCCTTGGATTTGACAATGCATGGATGCAAGAGTCCTAGGGATGGCTATGTAGCAAGCAAGCAACTTTAGGAAAAGATGGCCTTTATTTTTTTCTTTTTTTTATCTTTTTTTTTTTTTTGGATTTGTTCCTATTCTTTTCTTCCATGGATATATGTGATGGGCTCTTTGAAACTTTCATATGCAAGTTGTCATGCATACTTTATGATTTAATTATCCATTTTTTCTTTCTTAGATAACGTTTAGCTAATCTATTATTATTTTTCTCAAAGTTAAGAGTCTAAGTTCAACATAACTTATATGATTATACTCTAATTTATATTACTAAAATCAATATTATATTGAAAGATAAATGATAAAAATTCTCTTATATACTAAAATCAATATGATTATACTCTTATATTAGATCGGAACATAACTTATATGAAGATAAATGATAGCATTCTATTGGTTAAATTAAAAAAAAAATTATTATTATTACTATTTTTATTAATATTACTATTTATTATTATTATTATTATTATTGTTGTTTAATATTTTAATTAATTAAAATTTTACCCACCTTGAAAAAGTTGGATCCGTCGCTGCCAAACACCTATATTTTTAAAGCCCTTCCATTTGGAAAATTTTGCACCCATTTTACTTCAAACCAAATAGCCTTTTGTTGATCACCAAAATTTAAAATTCCAGCAATGATTGAGTTTATACTGTGAAATGGAAATCCAAAATGTATTCCACATGACAAAATTTTAATCACCCACGCAAACAGATAACTAAACAAATTAAAACATGAAAAAAAGAAGAAATCACCCGGAGTAAGATCACATATTGGTTCAAGGGGACTTGCTCAGAAGTATCCTTCAACACCTGTGAAGTGCTTGAATAATATACATCTATCTAACTCACATAAGAATTAAGAAAATGTTCAATAATTTTAACATGCATTGCGGGTTCTATTTGTGGTTCATTAGTATCAAAATAAGAAACTTCTTAGAGCTTGTTAATATATATTAAAATATAACGGATTTCAATGCATCCTTTGTGAGTCCTTGCGCATAAATGTTTCCATTGAAAGTTCAACTTGTGGTAACAGCAATTCTTAGGCGCAGGAGAGAGTTGAGTTAAGGAAAGCTAGAAACTGACGTGTAGGGGTAAGCATTGAAAGAAACCACACAGCTTACTGCAACAACATGAGAGGGGTGTGAGCTTGGATTCTAGGTCATAGTGCCGACAATAGTGCCTTAAGGGGAAAGGCAAGTAGGTAATGGGAAATAGTAGCAAAATGGGGACAACAACTAGAAGCAAAAACAAGGGCAACAATGCACTGGACAATGACCTGCAACTCTTTTCATCACAACAATTGTAGAATGTGCTAAATTGGAATTCAATGAGTTGAGTTGAAATCTTGCAGTGATGACCACCCTTTAAAAATATTTAAAATATTAGAAAATACATATCATTCATCGGTGCCAACATCACAAATCTATTTTACAAAATAAATTAAAAGAAAATAAAATTAAATGATAAAACTCACATGCTCGTACTTTCTTTCCTGTTGATCGGTTTACACTTTCAATTTTCTATATTTTTGTTTTTGAGTCTCAGGCACACACTTTGGTAGAACCTAATAAAACTGTTTCCATGTCTTACTAGTCAATTGCACTGTTTTTTCAAAGGTGAACCTTCTCGACCATGCTACATCTTTTAACGTTGCTGTTGGATTCACCATCAGATTTGGAGTTGCTGATCATTTTGATAGAATGCCTCGTTGGGCACAGCCTCCTCATTGGACTACTAAAAGATTGAGAAATTAATAATAGCAGAATTTATTTTTCTTGTCACTTTTGTTCCTTATAGTTCCCTTCCGTAGAATTATTCAACTTTTCCTTTTTATAGAAATGCTATAGGAGGTTTTTGTTCCTCGAAATACACTTATTACTTATTAAGAGGCTCAATTGATGCAGTAATGACATTGTTAATGACTGCATATGCCAGTGCAGCTTTTTTACTTTTGTAGTGATTAGCATTCCCTTCCTGAAAGTTTTTGTCTGTCTTCATTTTCCGCAGAGGGTGGTTGATTGGTTGGCTGCAAACTTCAAGAAAGATGAAGGCATTGATCTCCTTAAAGATAAACAAGCCCTTCAACGACTGACAGAAACGGCAGAGAAGGCCAAAATGGAGCTGTCATCCTTAACCCAGACAAATATTAGGCTAGTTTCTCATGTCAACTTTGTTATTCATTGTTGATCTGCTAGGGCCATTATTTTTACCCAAAATTTATGTTGCAGTTTGCCATTCATAACTGCCACTGCTGATGGTCCAAAGCACATTGAGACAACTCTGACAAGGGCAAAGTTTGAGGAGCTGTGTTCAGACCTTCTGGATAGGTATTCATTTGTTCTTAATCTTCATCACTTGCATCTGAAAAAAAAACCTCTAATCCTTTTTATCAATTAGTACCCGTAATGCTTTATATAAACTCATTTTCACTCATCATAACTTTTGGCTGAATGATTCTATTACAGTTATTTTACGCTTGTTTGTTGTTTTTCTTGGCTAGAATTCTTTTGATAGCATTTGGAATCTGTGTTTCTTACGTGATTTTCTCAAATGATAAACAAAGGCATCTTATGATGATCTTTGTTGGAACTTAGCCCTGCTAACTTACTTTCTTAGTTTTACATGCGGTATTATGCTGTAATTTTTTTCTTTTGCTGCTGAATTGCTTTTATATTTTTATCCAATTTCAGGTTGAGAACTCCTGTAGAAAATTCCTTGAGAGATGCAAAGTTGTCTTTCAAAGATCTTGATGAGGTGATTCTTGTGGGTGGATCAACCAGAATTCCAGCTGTTCAGGGGCTTGTCAAGAAGTTGACTGGAAAGGATCCAAATGTTACTGTCAACCCTGATGAGGTTGTTGCCCTGGGTGCTGCAGTGCAGGTAATTTTTGTTTTTCGGAAAAGCATGTGCATGTCTAAATCGTAGTTACATCTAATGCTTATGTAGGGCTATAGGATCTTAGTGGTGAAGACAACCGTTTGATTGATGTTCCCTTATAATGGTGGTGGAAGCTTTAAGAGGTGGGAAAAAGGATATTCGTGGTTAGATAAATTTAATGTTGAAATTTCTAGGCTATCAAAAGACAAGTTTTTCTTGATAGAAAAATGTCGAGGAACTTAAGAACAAATGTTTGGGATATTAGAGAACTAATCCTGATATTTTTATGGATTTTAGATCAATTGTTAAGGAGCTGTGAAATTTTTAATTCAATTACTCATAATAGGAAATTGTCTCCTTTTAAATTCTTTTTAGCTGGGATATCTTAGGGTAAGCGGGAATTGAGATTTTGAGAAGTTGTGAGGGATGCAGAAGAATATGTATGAGAGTTTTTAAGAGGTTGGATGTATCTTTTGTTGAGGGATGTATTAGATTGTTGGAGCCTTATGTGGAAAAAATGAAGATTGTGTTAGAAAAAGTGCGGAGTAGGGACAAGAAAAGATAACTAAGGAATCACCCAAACACTAGGGGATTAGCCACACAAACCTTCACCAATGTGTAGAGCAGTCATTAAGCCTTTTCACATGAAATTACACAATAAAAAAATAATTTTATTTAATTAATCTAAAAGTAAGGGGAATATATAGGAGAGTTTTTAAGAGATTGGATTTGTGATGTAGAACTATATGCTAAATCGGAAACTTGCACAAAATATTTAAGAACAATTTCAGATTTTCGTTATTAGCGATTAAAACAACAACGTAAAACAAATAAACGGTTACTTTCGCTTAGGCTAAGCCACACAAGAGATTAAACCACATCAAAACACTTAGAAGAATTAAAACATTGCATAAGTAGAAGTTTCCAACTAAACCAAATTATAACAATGAGGTCTAGGAGCAAAGAAGTAACAATTCCTATGAATACTAATGGATGGCAATAAGTAGACACAATCTCTTGCTTTGAACAAATTCTCTCAAAGAAATTAGAATTTGAAAGTAAAGGAGTCAAGGAAGAAAATCACCTTCTCGGAGAGACGACGTAGATCACCACGTACCTTCCAATAGTTGTTCCTTCAACGGCTATTACGAGAGGATGGAATTTCAAGAGATCCGTCAAGGATTTGAATTACTCGGACGAAGGAAAGTTGAGAAGATCCACGAATCTTTGACCATCGGATGTGAAGTAGGAATCAAGCTTCGAATCGATCATGCTCCTCAACTCAACAAGGAGAAACGCCTTAAGAAGGGGAAGGGGCGAGAGAGAGAGAGGAGGTGGACAGTGGGGGAGGGAGGCCGGCGGTTTGTAAAAGGGGAAAACGGCTAGGGTTGGAAAGGGGTTAGGTTTGGGTGGACACGAAATTGTTTTAACAAACAAATCTGAAATTATTTTCAGATTAGAGTAAGTTTGGAGGGAAAATAAATGGATTTGAAATTTGAATACCTTGCAATTAATCCCCTTCATGAAGCATTAAAGGAGAGGGACCCATTAATGGGGCCGGCGACAAGGAGAGAGGGATTGGGGGTTTTGGGAAGAGGAGTTATGCGTTTCCTAATCCGCTCCGCTTAATAAATGAGGAAAATTTCAAATCCGCTCAAATTCAAATTTGAAATTTGAAATCGCATGAAAACTTTCCAAATTTGGCGTCGGACAAAAATGGAAACTTTAACTTTGAATTTCAAAATCTGAAATTCGTGGAGATGGTATGGAGGGGCCGGTGATGGGTGGAAGGGAGGGGTGGTGGAAAGAGGGGAGGTGGGGTTTTGAGAAAGTGGTGTTGTTGAGTTCGGATGGGTGTGGTTATGAAGAGGTGGTTGGTGGTGGATGATGGTCGGAGGTGGATGTTGGGTAGAGGGAAAGGAAGAAAATAAAAGAAAACCAAGAGCCACCAAAGGTGACTGTTGGGTACGACGGGTGGCCTCTCCTAGGCTCCACCAAACTCTGAACTCTCAAGCTCCACACAAAAGCTTCAAGAAGACAAAATGCAGGAAATTTCTTTAATCATTCATTAACCATCAAAAGTACAAGATGAAGGCTATAAATAGCCTAATACAAAGACATAAAATAAAAGACTAAAATACCCTCGAGGGGCTACAAGACTCAATCCCTCAAGCAAGGGTAAAAAGGGAAAAAATGCAGAAATAAAAATACATCAAAATAAAATGACCATATTAAATCAGAAATACATCGGGTAAATCGTGGCTGTAGATCTACGGCCACGTCGACGGTAGACTTTCCAACTGATGTCCCCATCAATGTGTCTTGTGTTGAGGGAGGCTAGGTATTAGATTGTTGGAGCCTTATGTGGAGGAAATAAAGATTGTGTTAGAAAAAGGGAGCAAGGATAAGAAAAGATAATTAAGGACTCACCCAAATCCTAGGAAATTAGCCACCAAACTTCACTAATGTTTAGAGCAGTCATTAAGTCTTTTTTAGATGAAATTTGCACAATCAAAAATTAATTTTATTTAATAAATCTAAAAGTACAAGGCAATATACTATTTATCGATCTTTTAGAAGCCTAGATAAATATAATAACATTTAGGAGCAAATAAAATAGTTTAACATGGACTAATGACTTGTCCTAATGCAAAGGGAAGGAAAATAAAACAAATTTTAACTCTTCTAAAAGCAACAAGATTTGTCAATGACAAATAAGGTAGGTGGGGAGATCTTGAAATCAGGTAATCTTGGAAAATCTTCATCTCCTTGACTAGTATGGCTAACCTGACCATCAGTGGACCTCAAATTAAGTTTTTTAATTATTTTTCAATGATTTTGGAGGAACGAGGGATTGTCTAGCTTACTTGGACATAATGAATAGCCCAATTCTTGATGATATATCTTAGTTTGTGACATTTTCATTGGCCTTTTGTGTTGGCGATGCATCAAATATCCAAATTAAAAAAAAAAACTACTTAAAAATCCACATTTTGTCTGTGCCACATTCAAATCATTGATAATTGATAAAAGTGAAAAAATATGGGCATTTTGACTTATTTTTTTAGATTTGAGTGTTATTATTATTAGTAGTTGACTGCTAGATTTGTAAATGGGAAAGATATTGATATTTCACAAAATTGGACTTGCCCCTTTTATTTCTATCGGAGCTTTTATTTCTTTCTTTATAATATGGAGTATCTCTCTGTTTTATAACTTAGATGTTGTTCCTCATTTTGAGGGTCTATTTGGGGTAGTTGTTTCACTATTTTATTTACAAATTGCTAACACGCCCTTGTTTGATTATTGCTTTCTTGTTGTTTTTCAAAAAAATGTATTTATAACTAAATATACTAGTGTCTATTAGGGGCAGCTTTCTCATAGTTTTGCTTTTCAACGTGCTGCCACTAGGGGTGTAAACGAGTCTAGGCAGATCAAACTCGAGCTCGATTTGCAAGCCAAATCCCGAGCTCCAACTCGAGTCAAGCTTTTAACTCGTCGCACTGCAAATGGCTCATTGAGCCGCTCGATTTCGGGATTCGAGTACCGCCGTCGTTTGCATTCCGCACGTGAGCCCGCATCATTCGCATTCCGCATTTTGCACGCGAGCACACTGTCATTCGCATTCCGCGCATAGCTTGCTTCGTTTGTGTCTTGCTGTTCGTGTGTGAACCCACCGTCGTTCGCCAATCCGCATGCAAGCCCACGTCCTGCTTCCCGCCCAACCATTCAAAATTCCCACCCAAACATAGTGTTGGAAATCAAAATTCCTACCCATGCTCCATCTTTTGTTCGTATCCTACTTCCCGCCTCATTCGGTCTTTAATATATAAATATTTTATTAAATAAGTAATTAATGACGAGCTGGCTGGCAAGGTCACGAGCCAGCTCGCGGGCTCAAGAGCCAAGCCTCATTAAGTTCGGACTCGAGCTCGTGCCTCGATAAGCTCGGCTCGCAAGCTTGTTTAACAAGTCGAACCCGAGCTGGCTCGCGAGTCGTCTCGACCCGCTTGCACCCCTAGCTGCCACACATCTATTTGACTATTGCTTTTTTGCTTTTTCAA
Source organism: Dendrobium huoshanense (assembly GCA_016618105.1). Lineage (NCBI taxonomy): Eukaryota > Viridiplantae > Streptophyta > Magnoliopsida > Asparagales > Orchidaceae > Dendrobium > Dendrobium huoshanense. The sequence goes on along the minus strand of CM028353.1, from coordinate 27,155,635 downwards.
AATTTCTATGATGAGAAGCTACGTTTGAGAACGAAAGCTATAAGAAAGTTATTATTATTATTTTTATTTTTTTAAAAGATTTTTTTATCCACAAAAGCTTTCAAAAAAGTTTCTTTTCCCACAATAGTTTACAACCACCTTTAAAAAAAATTGCAACCACTCCAAATGCGCCTAGACTGTGCTAGCCATAAGAACGTTGCTCGACTTTTTTCATATATGTTTTATAATACTCACATTAATTTTTAAAAGTTACTTTCTCCACACTAGTTTGACAACTACCTATAGAGAAAGTTGCAACTTCTCTAATCAAACCAATATGATTAAAAAAATGATATATTTTTCATTTTCAACAGTAATTGAAGCTCGAGGGAGATAAGGGGAACGGGCAAAGTGGATTTGACCCAATTTTAATCCTGATTTACATGAACGACATAAGAATGAGTGTTGGGGAGGTAACACAGTAAATAGAGTAAATAGGGAATGCACAAAATTTGACACAAGAGTTTAAATAGTAAATTTGAATTGCAAAAAAAAAAAAAAAATGCAATCATAGAAAGATAATAGAAAACCTAATTTATAGTGGTTTGGCAAGACCCGACTTATGCTATCATTAGAAATTTTCTTAGGAGTTCCCTTAGCTCTGCTCCCTTTTTAATTGTAGGTGGATAAATCTCCTTACAATCGGGCTATATATACCCCAATGCTTCTCCTTGAAGGACAGAAACTGCCATTCTTAGCTTAACCTTTTGGCTTGTAAACACAATAGTGAAATAAGAGTATGAGATTTTAATCTAAACTTTTATATAGCTCAAAAGGATTGCTATGTAAAAGCTATAAGATTGAATGAACAAGATGGTTTGGCTCATGATTGCTGTATCAAGGGAGGTTTGTGAGACCCCGGACCTCAGTCCACATTCCACTTCTTACTCCAGTAATTCCATGTGAGCGCTGTGGGGGGTCATTCAAGGGTGCATAAGACTTATATGAGGCTAACCTCAGAGTTGTACTGGAAGGGGATGCATAAAGATGTATAGGAGATGGTGGCCAGATGTGAGATCTGCGAGAGAAACAAGTACTTGGCTATGTTGTTAGGAGGACTACTACAGTTGTTGGCTTTACCAGGGTGGGTATGAGAACATGTATCCATGGATTTCATAGATGGGCTGCCCCATTCAGAAGGATTCACAGTGATTCTGATGGTTTTGGACAGATTGAGTAAATATGCTCATTTCATTCCTTTATGACATCCATACACTGCATTGACAGTGGCATCAGCTTTCATCAGAGAGGTGGTCAGATTGCATGGGGTACTAGAGGAGATAGTATCAGACAGAGACAAGGTGTTTCTTAGCCATTTCTGGAAAGAGTTGATCAAATTACATGGGCAGTTCTGAAGAGAAGCACTGCCTACCACCCACAGACGAATGGTCAAACATAAGTGGTCAACAGAAGCTTGGAGATCTACCTCTGATATTTTGTGTCGGAGACACCCAAGTTATGGGCCAATGGTTATCTTGGGCGAAGTATTGGTACAACACCTATAATTCGGCGTCGCAGATGACACCCTTCAAGGTGTTGTACGAACGGGACCCTCCTCACCTCACTTAGTGCAATTCGAACAGAGCAACACTCCAGTTTTATCAGTAGAAGAGTACTTAGAAGAAAGGGGCAGAGTGTTGGGAGAATTGAAAAGACATCTGCTGAGAGCTCAACAAATCATGAAGAAACAAGCTAACGGACATAAACGAGACATCCAGTTTGAGGTTGGGGAGACGGTGTTTTTGAAGCTCAAACTGTATAGGCAAAAAACAGTCGCTAACAGGAGAAATGAAAAATTTGCCCCAAGATACTTTGGGCCATATGAGGTCTTGGAGAAGATTGAAGCAATTACGTATTGCTTGAAGTTACCACCAACGACAACTATACACCCTGTTTTTCATGTATCCCAGTTGAGAAGGCAATTGGAATTATGTAGCCAGCTCGGAGTTATCGGTGACACTCACGGAGGAGTTAGATGTGATTTTGAAACCCTTGGAATTGATGGGGGTTCGCCAGAGGGAGGATGTAGCTAAAAAAGTGTTGATCAAGTGGAAAAGCCTTTCGGACTACGATGCCACATGGGAACCATATGAGAGGATGAAACATCAATTTCCCAATTTTCACCTTGAGGACAAGTGGCTCTTTGGGAGGGAGGTATTGTTACGGTTCTCCCTAGAACCGAACCAACCAAACCAGCCCAGGAGGGGCCGGTTCAGTTTTATAGGAGGCGGGCTAAGCCGCCTCCTTAAGGTTCCACCCAAGCAAGAGGAAAAGGGGTGGCTAATGCTTAAGGAAGTAATTTTGAATTTGGTTTATGTTAGGAAGCTTTTTATTAGGAAGAATTGTATTTAAAGAAGAGGAGAAGCTAGGGTTAGGGCATGCATGATTTTTGTTTTCTCTTGGTGGCTTTGAGCGCTAGATTCATCGTCTAGAGATTGGGAGAGAACGATCCTCCTCTCGAATTGAGGATCAATTGTATCTTTGCTTGTTCTTGCCTTTGATTTTATTCCTATAATATAATCTAATGTTTCTAGGACTTTCATTGGAGATATTGAAGTTTTTTTTTTGCTGTTTTCACGAATTCTTGTTAGGGTTGCTTGCGAACTCAAGTATTTCCTATCATTAAACTTTTGCAGAGAGTCGCTATTTTGTTAAAAAAAATCTCATAATTTCTCTATTTTTTTGTGGATTTGGCGCACTTTATGATCAGCCATAAACTTACTGGGGAATCTTTAACTTTTAAAACTTGTGCTTTATGTATCCACTTAACGGTGAGCTATTAGTGATGGGCCTGATGGCTCATAACAGAGCTATTACCTAGTCACAAAATACAAGATGAATTTTTAAATCGTTTTATACAAGATAATTTTGCAAATAACTTTAGTTATTGATTCAAAATGTTTTAGCATAATTAAAAGAATGTATAAATGATAATTAGGAGCTTGAGTGCTTAACTTGAATCAAACATTTTTTAACATATAAAGTTAAAGAAATTTTTTATAAATCTAGAGCAGCTTCACATTTATAATTTGTTTAGATAGCTTCATTTTGGATAGTTATATTAAGATCAAATAAACAATGTAGGTTTGTGATAATCAAAATTGAGTTCACCATAATGTGGGCCCCATGGGGTCCACAAAGATGAACCTGGCTACCCCAGTGGTCTCATTGTATATATGAATGTATAAAAGGTAGTGCACAAGTGTTAATGGCTATAAGCAGTCAAAAGTAGAAAGGAAAAAAAAAAAAATATCGTAGTTGAATCTTGTAACTCCAATTATCTGATTAAGATTGCATACCTCTAACAGAAACCTTTTGTGTATATGTTAATCACATATAGAAACCTAGCAAAGTAGATTTTAACAGGTTTCTGATAGTGTAGATCATTTACACACTAGAAGCACCTCACGCACACATACAGCAACCTTATATATGTAACTGTATCTGATGTGTGCAGTTTATTTGCAGAATATAGACTTGAGCCTTGTTTCGTCTCATCCACCACCAGCCTTTTACGTGGTTTCTAAGAAAACTAAAAAAACAAGCTTGGAGACTAGTTAATTTTTTGAAAGTTTTTCAGCCTTCTAGCTCAAATACTAAACTGACTTCATGTTACTGACAGTCCTTTTTTTCATTTTTTTATGTTCTAACATTTATAAAAGATGAGCAAATTATACTAAGATACGCCATCACTAAAACCATGATTAGGTTTCTTAGGGTTCATGAAGGCTCAAGATTATGTGGTTCTCATTGACCTAAAGCATGGTATGATGAAGGGAAATTTGAGATCTTGATTTTGTTGAAGTTTTAAAATGGTTGTCGATGCCTCTAGCTACTGTTTCATGCCTTTCTCAGGAAATTTGGCATTTTTTTTTAATTTCTTGCATGTGTATATAAATATCTTTAGTAGTAATTTTAGTAGTAATAGACCTAGTGAGGGGATTGTGACTTTGGGCGATCAAGTCATTAATAAGAGTACACGTTTTAGATATCTTGGATCTGTTGTTCAGAGTGATGGTGAAATAGATGGAGATATTATCAGTAGAATTCAAGTTGGATGGTTGAAGTGGAGGAATGCATCGGGCTTGTTATGTGATAGAAATGTACCCCTCAAACTTAAGGGAAAATTCTATAAGATGGTAGTGAGGCCTGCAATGCTTTATGGTACTGAATGTTGGCCATTAAAAGAGAAGCATAATACTAAGTTAAGTGGCAGAGATGAGGATGCTCAGGTGGATGAGTGGCTTTACCTTTAGAGATAGGATACGAAATGAGCATATACGTGAAAAGGTTGGAGTAGCTCCAGTAGAAGATAAGATTAGAGAGAGTCGCCTTAGATGGTTTGGTCACATAAAACGGCGGCCTTCCGATGACCCGTTTAGGAGAGTAGAGGTATTAGATTTGACTTATGTTAAGAACGGTAGGGGTAGACCTAAAAAGACTTGGTTAGAAATTATTAGGAATGACCTTTCTTGATGTAGAACAAAGGCAACTTTGCTAGGGAGAGGAAACTTCTCTCCAAAATCTGAAGCAAATATTGATTTCTTTGCCCAAAACCTGAGAAGGATCTCAGATTTTTGCTTGAGAGGGGAAGGGAAACAAGCTCCAAGCCTCTTGCTCTAAAATATGAAAACCGTTTCACATTTTTTACAAAGATCTGAGGTGAATCTCCAAAATTTATAGCTCCGAAATCTGAGAACAATGTCAGATTTTTTGCTCCCCAAAACCTGAGAGAGATTTCAGGTTTCACTCTTGAAAGAATCGGGCTTGAGAAAGAAGAGGTGAGTTTTAGAACTTAAGTGAGGAGTTGATGGTGAAGAGGGACGCTGGGTAGAGAAGCAACCCAAGATGGGCCCTTGAAGGTTCGGCCAACAGCAGGTTGGCTCTCCAATTTTTCCCAAAGAGGAGCACTGTCCCGTGGGCAGAATTGTGGAAAAACCCAATAAAAGGTGGCGGTAAGCTAGGAGGAAATTAGGGAATTATTTCCTAATCCCTGAGCTCAGATTTTGGAAATTAATTGGAGACTTGGGCTTGACGATTTTTAGCTACTATGAGGTAGGAATTCTGAATTTATTCCACAGGAGGAGATTAAGTAAATTGATTGAAGGAATTACGGGAGAGACAAATTTCGGCTGAAGTAGAATTTGAGGAGATTAGGATTTTGAATTATTTCCTAAAGCTTTGATGGAAGATTTGGGAATTAATTCAAATTAAAATCTCATGGGAGAGAGGGGAGAGAGATTAATTCAAATCCTGAAATTAAGGATTTGAATGAAAATAGGGGGAAATTAATTTGAAAATTGATTTCAAATTAAGAGGCCATTAATGCTTTAATTGGGGAATTAAATGGAGGAAATTGAGGGGGCATTTAACTCCTAATTCAAATTTGAATTTTGAATTGGAGAGTTAAAACCTTCCAAATGTGGATCAAACCCAATTAAGAAAAATTTCAAATTTCAAATTTGAAATCCAAAATTTGTCATGGGTTTATGATTTCAATTGAGCACTTTCCAAAAATAGGTGAGCTAAATTAGGAAAGAAATTTGAATTTCAAATTTTGAACAATTTGAATTTCAAATTAATTCCTAATATCATGCACTCCTAATTAGGAAATCCAAAGAGAGAGGGGCAAAGATGAGGCCGGCGGCTAGGGGGCCATGGCCGGCGGTTTTGTGGTGGTCATTCGGGTGAGCTGGCCGACGGCTTATGGTGGAAATGGAGACGACGATTTTGGACGGAGGTAGAGGATGACGCAACAAGAATGAACAAAAGAAAAAACAAAGATAAAACGAAAGGTAGAAGACAAGAACCGCGAGCCTCGGACTCTTCGAAGACTGACGGGTGATGCTTTGCCCTTCTCCAAGGGACTTCAAATCACGAGCCCGAACCCATCCTGCGGTTGGTGACAACTTCGATTCCTCTCATAGGAACCCACTAACGCTCTCTCACAAGAAGAACACAAGTGTGGGAAACAATTTTTCATATTAATCAATCATTCTATTACAATAGCTAAAGGCCATATATATAGGCCACAACATGAGAAAATTAAAAAAAAATTACAAAATTGCCCCTCGGTCTACAACACTCAAATAAATTAACCTAGGGGTAAAACAAGAAATAACATAAAATAGAAACTAAAATGCAGAAAATAATTCATAAATGACAACTTAAATCAGAGCCGTCGATTTACGACGCCTCCTGTGATAGATGCGCCAGATTTTCGTGCTGATGTCCGCATCATTTCTTTATTAGATTTAAATGAGAATTTGACTTTTAATAGGACTCAATGAAGAAAAAGGATTCATGTAGCCGACCCCACGTAGTGGGATAAAGGCTTGATGTTGTTGTTGTTGTTGATGTGTATATAAATATCTTAGGTTCTTATTTACTCTAATTTGGAAGAAGCTTCAAGTTAATTTTGACTATTATCTTCTGCTGCTGCTAAGACAACTTGCCACGTGAAACAATTCAAATATGCAATGTGGTTTGATTTGTATGATTTGAACTTGAAAAACGTTTTGGGGCTATCTGGTTGGGTACTTAGAATGCATGTGTTCTAAGGATGCAGAGCAAAGTAAATGCTGTGTTTTTTAGTTATCTGATGTTGTTTGGAAGTAAATTTAATATTTTTATTTGATTGAACGGAAAATATGGACTCTTATACTCCATTGATAGTAACTGCTAAGATTGCCTCTTAGGTTAATGATTTAGTCTGATTATTTTGTGTCAAATAATAATCTGACATCTTATCTGAATTCTAAGGAATGAATTAATAATTCATACACATCTAATAACATTGACAACCAAATTTCCTTTTCTTCTTCTCCCATAAACGTATTTCTTCCCATATTTGTGTCCGTCAGATGGATGGGAATTTAACTGAGCTATTGGCCCATCCTGAAAAAGCATTTATGTGGGTACCTTGGCAGAATTTGGTGATGTGATACTTCTTTTTGACAAGCTCTTCTCCCAAAATGAAGACTTCAGAATTGACTTGATTCAAAATAGATGTGCATCTATTGTTATTGATTTGCATTCAACTGAACTATTTGACTCATGTTGATGACGATTGTATTAGCTTTGCATTCAAAATGAAGTATATGACCCAAGTGGATACAATCACCACTTTTCTGTTGATTTTCTTTTAACCATATACCAAATTTAATTAGAATACCTACAAAGATCTTTTGAATGTTCTTTCTTATTAGAGTTGGTCTTATTTAGAAGCTCTTATAAGGAACGTTTCTTCAACAAGTTGTATTATGGTATTGGTTGGGCTGGTTTTGTCGGAGTTTTCTTTCCCTTGTTGGTTGGAGTATAGGATACATTGACACTTCGCTTATGAAAAGAAGTAGTGGAATGTTTTAACCTTTTGAACCTCTTTAAAGGACCAACTACTAATGTGGCCTGCTTCTGTGAGACTTCATTGTGGAGCTTAGAAACTTTCCTTTTAAGTTTTTAGCGCATCTTTATTGTTGAATCCTTAAGGAAAAATAGTAATGGAGTTATGAAAATTCTTTAATTGAATGCCGACCACATGCTTTTTACTAAGCTGTGGCTCACATATAATGCTTAAATTGTACTACCTTTAGATGTTGTCTAATAAGGAATTCACCTTTCTCCTTTTCAACACTAGTTTACCCATTCTAACTTTTTGTTTTACTACAACGGATCTTTGTATGAATACCTTTTTGATCTCTTGAAGGTATGTAGCAAGTTATTTGGCAACTCAGCGAACTAGTTAGCAAACTATCCAACAAATAACAATACAACATCACTTCTACCAGCATTGCAATAGTAGGGCTTAAAGTGAGTTAGATGCTATTTGGAGTTCCCAGTCCCATAAAAACCTTTTAATTGTGGCGACAAACCCTTTTGCACATTGTATTGATTTATACTCAGTAGCACATGACCTGCCTACTTATATTGCGTTCTCCAACTAATCTATTGTAATATAAGTTTAATGGACTGCTCCATCTCCACTATGGACCACACGATAAAGCTCCATCTCTGTAGTTGGTGGTGTTAATCCAACCCTTATTGACACTTAATCTAGAATGTTAGCTGTGATTGGAATTGCTACAAGTAAGGATGTGCCATCCCTATGGGAATTGATCTACTAAGATCTACAACTAATTTGTATTATTAATGGCGGGGCCTTCTCCAAAGCCGCCATCTTGGTCGCGGTTTTCGATGTGTTTCATCATGTCAACCCAGTTCTGTAATCTGCAATATTGTATTGATTCGTATGCTTAGTTCGAATTGACCTACCTACTTGTTCGTGTTCTTTAACAACTCTAGTGTGATGGTAAATCTAAAGGACTATTACATCATGGACCACACTTGGCTTTCTATCATAAAGCCTATCAGATCCTCTGTAATTGTTGTTACTCCAACTTGTACTGGCACTTGAATGGCAGTAGGGATTGGAATTGGCCTATTGGCCACCTCTATAGATAAGGATGTTCTATTCCTTACAAGATTCATTCTACCATGTTTTGGATTAATTTTGTGTTACTTTTTCGAAGTTGCAATCTATTCTGTGTACATATATAAATTTTGTATGTGCAATTTTATGAAATGTTTTTGTAAATGAGATCATTATGATCCCAGCAGAAATTATGATGTTTGTGTTATATGAATTCCTACGAAGTTCATGTCATGAACTACCATATCAATTAAACAAAACATAAGAGCATATAGATTACCCAGTTATTGGAAAGGTTTTTCAACGTATCAAGTCATCCATCTTAATTTCATATCCTTCTTGGATGTAATTTAGTCTTTGTTTGGCACAGCTTTCTTATTACTTTTAAAGCAGCTTTTTAGTATAAAACTTAAAATTTTTGTGCTAGAAAAACTTTAAGAAGCAGAAAGAAAGCCGTCCCAAACGAACTTGAATGTAATTTCTTTTACCAATTGCAGGCTGGAGTTTTGGCTGGAGACGTCAGTGATATTGTTCTTTTAGACGTATGCCCACTCTCCCTGGGCTTGGAGACTTTGGGCGGAGTGATGACAAAGATCATCCCTAGAAACACAACGTTGCCAACATCAAAATCAGAAGTGTTTTCCACAGCAGGTGATGGACAGACGAGTGTTGAAATAAATGTTCTTCAGGGAGAAAGAGAATTTGTGAGGGATAACAAATCCCTGGGAAGCTTCCGCTTAGATGGAATCCCACCAGCTCCACGAGGAGTTCCACAGATTGAAGTTAAATTTGACATTGATGCCAATGGAATTTTGTCTGTGGCTGCAGTGGATAAGGGGTCTGGGAAGAAGCAGGACATTACAATTACTGGGGCTAGCACCTTACCAAGTGATGAGGTAATTGATGATTCATGCTTTTGTTATTTTCTAAATGTTCCTTCGATTGTCGTTGAAGATCTCATATCAGAACAGCAAATAAGTTGATAGGGATTTTTCATGTTTTAGCTTAATCGGTAGATTTTATCTTAAAATCCTGAGATTGGTTTAGTGGAGTCTTTAGGAGGAATTCAGCTAAGGCCTTTAAATTTAGTTTCATTTTATTTTGGTGGTGAGACCTGCAATGCTTTATGGTGCCTAATGTTGGCCATTAAAAGAGAAGCATAATACTAAGTTAAGTGTTGCAGAGATGAGGATGCTTAGGTGGATGAGTGGCTTGACCATAGAGATAGGATACGAAATGAGCATATACGTGAAAAGGTTGGAGTAGGTCCAGTGGAAGATAATATTAGAGAGAGTCACCTTAGATGATTTGGTCACATTAAACAGAGGCCTTCCGATGATCTTGTTAGGAAATTTGAGGTATTAGATTTAACTTATGTTAAGAAAGGTAGAGGTAGACCTAAAAAGACTTGATTAGAAAATATTAGAAATGATATTTTTTTCTTTGATTTAAATGAGTATTTGACTTTTAACCGGACACAATGACGAAAAAAGATTCATGTAGCCGACCCCACATAGTGGGACAAAGACTTGATGTTTTTGTTGTTGTTATTTCAGTCATAGTTTTTTTTTTTAAAATTTCTTATTTCTTTTCATACAGGATTTATATTTCAATCTTCTTATTCTTTCATACTTCATTCTAGTTGTAATTTTCTGATAGCATCTTGTTATTGGAAATTTCATCTTTGATTTTTGCTAGACATCTATTGATTTGGATCAATTGATTATTATTTGATGAAATCCAAATGCTTTCAAGCAAGAACTTACAAAAGTAGGGAGGTGAGGTGATAGGTTGGTGGTGGAATAGGTGAACTATGATTTTGGCTAGTTGCATGTATGTAAGGTGGAAGACGGAGGAATATTTGGTATCTATAATAGGATGAATTATTCTATGCGGATACGTCCAGAGCCCAATGAAAATGCGTCACGTCACCTCTTACTTGGTACCACGGCTAGATACTGCTCGGTACTGGATGATGTGGCTGCACCTTATTTGTCTTTGGACGGTAAGCTATGTCCGGTGTCCGTACAAAATAATCTCTCCTATAATAGTGACTTACAAAATTAAAATTTTGAAATTTAACATGGCTTAAAAATAACACAAATTAGTTGAACGTTTAAACAAAGTAGAGGAGATCAACAGAAGGATCTTCCCCTTGTAAAAAAAATTTCTATCTGCTAAACTTTGTAAGCATAAATGTGTTTCCTGAACATTGCAAGCAACAGATACATTATTACACTGCTCATCTTATCTTGTTGGTTGAGAGCTTATGTTTCTAACTAAGAGGTCTTGGGTTTGAGTCTTTGTGTATGCGTTGTGTGTGTGTGTGTGTGAGTTTGCCTTAAACGGCCTAAATGTCCCCAAAAAAACAGATACATTATTTCTGCTTGCAACAGAAACTATTTCGTGTTAATTTATTTTGGAATGGTAGGTTGACAGAATGGTAAAGGAAGCTGACAAATTTGCAAAGGAGGACAAGGAGAAGAGGGATGCAATAGACACCAAAAATCAAGCAGAATCTGTAGTCTACCAGACTGAAAAGCAATTGAAAGATCTGGGTGACAAGGTTCCTGCTTCTGTAAAAGAGAAGGTGGAGTCAAAGCTCGGGGAACTAAAAAATGCCATATCCAGTGAATCAACCCAAGGCATGAAGGATGCCATGGCTGCCTTGAACCAAGAGGTTATGCAGTTAGGCCAGTCTCTTTATAGCCAGCCCAGCACACCTGGAGCAGATGCCGGTGCAACTGGTCCTTCCCCTAATGCCAATGGCGCTGACGGTGGATCTGTCATTGATGCAGATTTCACTGATACCAAATGATAGGTGATTTTTTCAGTACCAGCTATCCAAATTTTAATTTTCAGATAGCTGCAGGAACTTTAAACTCTTTATATATCCAAGTATTATCGTTATTAGCTCATTCTTTCTTTATCTATTTGTGTGAAGGGATTATCAAGGGATTATAGATGGGAAATCCGGAAAATTGGGTTATCTGTGCGCAGAACCCGATTAAATCATGAAGAGTGTTTAGCAATGCTTTAGGTCCACCGGTTCAACCGTGAACCGGTCTGAAAGCCGGTTTGGTTCAAACCTGAGAACCGGCTTAGCTTCAAATTGGCCGGTTTTGACAAGAATCGCCGGTGTCCCGGTTTCTTAAAACCGGCATGTTCAAAAAATTAATATAAAAATTAAATAAATTATTTAATATTTAATAAATATTAATCTAAATCAATTAATCTAAAACTTTTAAATTTGTATTAAGTAAATGCTTAAATATTAAATTGAACAACCTCAAGTCTTCATTCCTCCAAATGAGCTAAGCAAAAAAGTTTTATAAATTATGTAAAGCAAAACATCCCATGCAATGTGGGACTAAACCATACAAAGCAAAGACCCATCTTTAGTTTCATAATTTTATGATTTGTATAGTTTTTTATTATTTTTTTAAATAATTTTTTAATTAGTTTTTATAATATGAATAATATTAATTTTTTTAGTTAATAATATTTAATTTTTTTCTATTTATTTTTTTCATATTTTTTATTATATAGATTATAAAATTTATGTGGATTCATTTTTGTTTGTCAAACCATTGGAGTAAAAATTATATTATATAAATTATAATAGAAATCATTATTTTTTATATTTGAATAAATTTTTTTACATATTTAGATGTTTGGTCATAATATTATGATGTAAAAAACTTTGTAAATTTTAACATATTTATAAAATTTTGTAAATATTAAGTTTTTTAACATATTTGATAAATATTATATTGTTAAAAAACTTTGTAAATATTATGGTAAATTTTTTTAACATATTTAGATGTTGTCAAATGAAATATTTTTATATAAAAATATTTAATTATATTTATAATTTTATATTATGAGCTTTTAAATAATTTATATTTATAAAGTAAATCTAAAATATATAATATAAATTAAATTATATGGTTATTATATTATTATTTTGTTAATTTTATTAATTTTTTAAAATAACAATATTATTTATTATATCATCCCATTCAGACCCAATTTGACCGATCGGAACTATTAACCTCTCTATCTTCTGGTTCATTATTAGGTCCGGTTTTCAGAACCTTAGATGTTTAATAAGTAAAATCCTGGCACTTCTTGATTTTATTTTCTTCAAGTTTATATTGATATATTTGAAGAGTAAGAAATTATTTGACATGTCTCTTGGATTTGTTTGTCTTGGCTGTTTTTGATCTGTATATTTGGATTATGCCTGTTGGCTCAGCAAGCTTTCATATCCTACCTAAACCATAAGCCCTGAAATACTGTTTCATATAAAAACTTAAGGATAGAAAAAAACATGAAGAAATTAGGATTCGAAGAAAAGAGTGAAACCGTGCATGAAACGAAATCACTAGATACCCATCAAAATGATAACATGACACATTATGATTCATCTTCAGATAATATTTAGCGGCCACACATAATTTCTCCATTTCGACAATGAGCGAAAGATTCTGAGTAAGGATTTCACTTTAGTAAAGTTATATACATTTGAATCATAGAACATTGATCTATTGGCTAAAACAGAAAAATAAATACATATATTCATGTAAAACTATATTTTATTTTATCCAACAAATCTAACACAATCAAATAAAATTGTTTTTGCCTTGCCTAAATAACATAAGTTCAAAAACCCTGACTTCATCAATGATCAAGTTAAATGCAACCTCATTAAACGACGAGATTTTATCACAACTTAAGTGGACATAATCTCACCAGAATAGATATCCACCAGATTTAGTGATTTAAAATATTAGAAGAAACATTCTGAACCATGCAAAATGGAATTAATCGAACACAACTGAATAAAATTGTGTCAGCCTCACTAAAAATCTTGAGTTCAGAATATCTGACTTCAGCAATGATCAAGTTAAATGCAGCCTCATTAAACGACGAGATTCTATCACAACAACTTAAGTGGACAAAATCTCTCCAGAATAGATACCACCAGATTTTGTGATTTAAAAAATAGGTAGAAACATTCCGAACCATGCAAATTGGAAATTAATCGGGCAAATATCCTTAATACCGCCAAAACTCTCATTTTGCAAGCCGACAAACAACCTATCTTTCTTTCAATATATAATATGATTTTTGCTTTTAAAAATGTTGATTGGAACAGCACTCTTCTTTATATATACAAAAGAAAAATATTTTCCAAAGACGAACGGGCAGCCACATATATCCCCCCCTTACGTGGCACCCTACCCCCATCAAAAATATCAATCCAGTGGGAAATTTTGTATTAAAAAATAACTAGAAATAACATAAAACTTCGTTAGTAAATAATAAGCAGTGCAAACACAAACAGACAGGAATAAAATGCTGCACAAATAGCAGAGGGTCTCTTATCAAAACCTCAAACAAAATACAGGCAAGCATCTCATTGCCCAGATCATGACGAGAAAAAAAAAAAAAACAACGATGTCCATCGGTTCTTAACCTCAATTTATTCTCACAAAAACACATCAAACGATACAAAGGAAGGCCAAATTATAATGCGGTAGTAGTGAGGGGAGTCACCGGACTTTTCGTTAATCTACTTCTTGCTGGCAATGTGGCGGATAAGATCAACAACACGGTTGCTGCAATTAAAAAAAAAAAAAATCAAGCAGAACAAAGAACTAAGATTTGGCAAAATAAAACTTAATAGGCTTTTTGCATGACTAAAGAAAAAATGCAGCAATTTTATTTGAATTAAAATAAATATAGTGTAAAAATCGGCAACCAGCCATGGGTCATGGTGGCGGTGCAAATGGTCCTCACTCAATTTTAGGCCAGCTTAATTTCATTCAAAATGAACTAATAAAATCAATTTAATGAAAGGAAGAAAAGTTTGGGAATTACCTGTAGCCCCATTCGTTGTCATACCAAGCCACGAGCTTCACAAAATTATCATTCAAAGCAATTCCAGCCTTGGCATCAAAGATGCTCGACCTATATTTAGAACACCACATAAAGATAGATATAATCATAACAAAATTGGAAACATGAAACATTCATAAGAACATAACGAATAGATATACCTGCTGTCACCCAAGAAGTCAGTTGACACAAGATCCTCATCAACGTAGCCAATGATACCTTTAAGCTTTCCCTCGGATTCTTCCCTGAAAAAAATTAGACGAGATAACTGCGTTAAAAAGCTACAGGTCAAACGAGTATATTCATTGCATAGAAGCATGGAATATGAGATTTATTTACTTTATAGCAGCCTTAATGTCCTCATAGGAGGCCGCCTTCTCAATCCTCACGGTAAGATCAACAACTGAGACATCCACAGTCGGTACACGGAAGGCCATACCAGTCAATTTTCCATTCAAAGCAGGGAGAACTTTCCCAACAGCCTGTTCATTTAACAAAAGAACTGATAGTTAGAATTTAGATGAGATAATAATTCATACCATCTAACAGCAGCTACAACAAAATGGTCCAAACGAATAATTCTTCTCATGGAAGATGAATGTATAAAATAAAAATTCTTTAAATATAAAGCATGACCTACCTTGGCAGCTCCAGTGCTGCTAGGAATGATATTGAAGCTAGCAGCTCTTCCACCCCTCCAGTCCTTGCTTGATGGACCATCAACAGTCTTCTGAGTGGCTATGTACCAAAATAATCTTCAAAGTTAACGCAAATAAAACAAGAAACCATGGAATTAAATAAGTTTTAGAAAATTCATTAACAGACCAGTGATTGCGTGCACGGTAGTCATCAAGGCCTCAATAATGCCAAACCTGTCATGAATGACCTGTCACCCAAAAAGAAAACAAATAAGGATAGCCACCAAAAATAAAAAAGCTCAAAGGAAGCTTATTATAGATATACCTTTGCAAGGGGAGCCAAACAATTGGTTGTGCAGCTAGCATTGGAAACAATGTCGATATCAGCTTTATACTCATGCTCATTAACACCAACAACAAACATTGGAGCATCTTTGCTTGGTGCAGAGATGATAACCTTCTTGGCACCTCCCTGTTATGACAAGAAGAAAAATGAAACGTTCTTTAATGAAGAAGGAATCAGTATTTATTTCATGGAGTCCCAATAAACTATCAAGTTTTTCCTACTTAAGATTTAGGGTACAACGACCTCTTTTAAGCAATCTGTGTCCCTCAAAAGAATTGTATTTTCATGTGAACAAAATGCATTCAAATCTTCTTCTTTTATATTTACACAAAAAAACTGCGGTGAGGAATTCAAGAAATAAACTCAAGCAATACCTTCAGGTGAGCAGCTGCTTTGTCCTTGTCGGTAAAGACGCCAGTGGACTCAACAACATAGTCAGCACCAGCCTCACCCCATGGGATATCCTCAGGGTTCCTTCATAGGGCAATTAAATCAGTACTCAAGGAGAGATATCTAACGCAAGGGGATTCACAATATGATAAATATTAAACCAATTTCCAGAAGATTCGCCTACCTGACACCAAAGACTGTAACAGGTTTATCTCCAAAGAGAAGGGTCTTGGAGTCCTTTACTCTTATTTCATGATGTTTCCATTGCCCGTGCACAGTATCATACTTGAACATGTATGTCTGCATGCAGTTTGCCAAGTAAGCCAACCGTGGTTGTAAAATTCAAATAAATGAGATTTATGCCCTAAACAAGTGACATCTAGATGCTAGCTGAAATCAAATGACCTCCTTAGATACCAATTAAAATCTTGGAACAAGAAAAACCCTTCATTTGGGTATAAAAAATTCTGAGTTTTCCCAAACCCACACGAAACATTAAGGAATGCAAGGGGGCTGTTTAACATCAAATTCAAGCAAGATTTAACTTGAAATCCTGCCAAAGAAAATTTTGGCAATTTTTCATCCTGCAATTTTGATAAATACCATTTCAGCCCCGGTTTTGGATAAATTTGTTAGATCCAGGATTCGTTAAATCCCAGCTTTCAAAGGAATTCACAGATTTAAGGATCCCTCCCCCTCACAAATCTTCAATCCTGAAACAAATAGCCTACAGTTGCCAGACCAAACAGGTTACCGGTTTAATTATCTAAAAAGATTTACTAAATCCCCCTTGAAGCCAAAATAGCCCATAAGTGCATGAACATTCGTAAGAGAAAGATAGTCTCGGTCAGATCATCCGACTAAGAAATTTTTTCCAACTAAAATAAGCCACAAGAGCGAGTAAAGGAAACGAACACAACAAGATTCTTTAAACTAGTATGATCACATGAAGTGAATAAATAGTTAACAACGCTGAAAGCAGAAGACTACTTAAATTTTACAAATACCTAGTCATCCTTCAATTTAACTTAGTAAAAAATGCCTACATACTTTAACCCTTTCACGACCATCCCACCATGGATGCAAACTGACGACAGTCCAACCAACCAACAGTTCATCATAAACAATCAGAAAACCCATAAATCTCAACCGATCAAGAAAAAATACGACAGATACATAAATCGCAATGTACAAACCATCAAATTACTAGATCTACATATCCAAAAAATTCTTACCATGTATTCAGTGGTGATGAACGGATCGTTGACAGCCACCAGCTCCACATCTTCACTCAAAAGAGCAACCCTGGCAACAAGCCTTCCAATCCTTCCAAAACCTACAAAAAAAGCATCAGATCTCAATGATCAGCAATCCCAACTCCTCAATCCATAAAAAATCTCCAATCCATACACGAACCAAAAGAACCCTACCGTTTATTCCGATCTTGATCTTTCCAGCTGCTGCCATCGAATAACCATAGAAAAAAAAAAACACCAAATCAGCGAGCAAGATCAACCAAAGGACAATCAGATCAAACTGAAAATATCTAAAAGGATGTCTTACCCATGGCAATCAATACGAGCACAACAAGAGAGGAAATTAATTGAGAGCAACAGATAGAAAAGAGGCGCAGAAGAAATGGTCGAAGAGAAAAATGTGTTCGGAGCCTCTTTATATAGGAGGCTCCGTGGCGACCTAGGGCTCCGCTTTGGCTATTTGGTCTCTTCAGGTTCGTCCAGAAGGTCAGCACCGGGAATTCAAAAACCGCCGGGTTTCTTGGTCAGCAATTTTGAGTTTACTATTACCGCGGAGCCAATTAATCTAATGTACTCCCCAGTCGTGGCAATAGATGATTAGCTAGAGATAATCTAAGTGGGTCCCACGGATTGCGGTAGATGGCGTATATAGGAGAGAAACCACGTCATTGGCGACGTCGGGCGTGAATCGAGACGTCGATAGCGGTAAATGATCTCGTGAGGTGGTTGTGGGCAGAGTAGATGCCCTTATAAATGATCTTAATTACGAGAGTACCACGCGGCCGGGCCGGTCCTCCTTTTCTAGAGACTTCCGCGATGGAACCGTGGTTTTTGCCTTTTCGACGGCCATTAGTTTTTATTGTTGCTTTTGGGCCGGCAAATGTCCAAAAATGGCCTATGCGTTGGCCTTCTTTGTGATTGTGAGAATTTGGCCGGCCAGGGCATTGTGGCCTAATATTGTAGAAAAATATTAATGTAGAATTTTTCCCCACAAGTAATTTCAAGTGTAACTTTCTTAGTCTGAAATAGTTCGTACTCATCATAATGTACTCTAGGAGGTTTTTTCTCTTTGTCTTCTCTAGTGTTTTCTTGGATCTTTCGAATGATTTTCTTCTGTTGTCGTCGGCTAAGGCCTTGTATTTCTCATTTGGGTTATATCTGAATGGCAAAAAAATCTTGGAATGGGCTATTGACTTCCCGTCAATCTTCCTCCAATCCTTTTTTTAAAAAATTTTTTGTTACCTCTTTGGATAATCTTGCTCATTTCTCTATAAAGATGTTGCGTCTGCTTCAAAAAAATGGGGACTGACTCTGGTTGGTTACTCTTTGGGTAAGCGACCTTATTTTGAAGCATTACGTTCGATAATGCTTAAAACCTGGAAGTTGAAAGTTACTCTTACACTTCTTGCTTTAACTGAAGGCTTTTCTTAAGAAGTATGTACACGTCTTTCCTACTTAGGACATACTTGTAATATTAGACGTTACCATTGTCTATTTAAGATGATGTCTGTCATTACTTTATGAATTAATCAGAATACTTCTTTCCTTTCTAAGCTCTGTCTTGTTCCTTCCGCCTGTTCTTGTTTCGTTTCTTTCATGGTATCAGAGCAAGGTCGCTCTCATGGCTGATCAAGAATCTGCTGTGCTTCCGCTCCCGTTCCCACCGCCAGCTCCGGCAGCTCTCCCGACTACACGGTTCTGACGCCTCGTTGAAGAACTCCAACTTCTTCAGTCTTCGCCAACTACAATCTATTGCGACAACACTTCCGCAATAGCCTTGGCAAGCAACCCCGTATTTCATGCCCGCACAAAACACATAGAAATAGACTTTCACTTTCTTCTGCAGCATGTTGACGCCGGCGCTATCTCCATAGAACACATAAGTTCAGTAGACCAAGTCGCCGACATTCTAACCAAGCCACTTGCAACATCAAGATTTGAAATCCTAAGAGACAAATTGATCATTCAAGTCCAGAATGCTCAATTTGAGGGGGACTCTTAGGAAGTCTGTACACATCTTTCCTACTTAGGACATAGTTGTAATATTAGAAGTTACCATTGTCTATTTAAGATGCTCTCTGTCATTACTTTATGAATTAATCAGAATACTTCTTTCCTTTCTAAGCTCTGTCTTGTTCCTTCTGCCCGTTTTTGCTTCGTTTCTTTCAGCTTTTTCTTAATGAAAATTTCATGCCCTAAGGATTATGACTTGGTTTGGTCTGGAGGATCATGGTTCTTTTTTTAAAAATCATTTATTATTCAGCTTTGATCACCTTTTTTCGATCTGAACAAGAGCAATTTCCTTCTATTCCTCTCTAGATTAAAATTTATCATTTATCGCTAGTTTGCTGGACTCCATAAAGTATTTTAAAGATTGCAAGTTTAGTTGGACTTCTTTTATCTGTGGATTCCTTAACGGCAAATCAAGCTAGGCTTACTTTTGCTATGATTTGTGTCCTTATTAATAAGGATTCTCCTCTTCCTGAGGAAACTAAAGTTTTTGTGGCGGGTAACATATTTTCTTTAATATTTTATTTATGATTGGAAGCTCCTTATTATAAGTGCGTATTTTTGGTCCATCCCGTCTCTCTTTGTCCTTCTAACCCTCTGAAACAAAAAAGATAAAGAAAGTTATTCTTGAAACTAATAGATGGAGAAGTAGGACTAGGAATATTTTGAAGGTGTCTTCTCGTCCTTCTAAATCTTCTCAACCTCCTAATTCCAATATTCAGGTTCGTTCATATTCGGTTCTTCAATCATATTCTAATTTGCAATCTTTGAACTTAGTGGATGTGATAGATTCTCGACATGTTATTTTGTCTTCTAAGAATATTAACATAAAAGATGCAATTTTTATACCTAATAATATTATTTTGGATAAATTAAATGTTATTCTTCGGGATTGAAAGAAATTTTTACCAAATCTCAATTCTCCTTCAGAAGACACTTCTTCTAATTTATTAGATAATACTAATTCGGTTTCAAACATTCATGTTAATGATGTTATATCTAAGGATGGTAATATGGTAAATAAGTTTTAGGTTTTGCAAGGGTTGGAGGAGCAATTAGTGGAATCACAATCCGGTAAAGTTGGTGGTTCTAATTTAAATATCCAAAATAATGACATTGAATATTAATTGTTGAACGATATTGCTAAAGTTCAACTACTCTAAAGGTTTCTTTAGCTTCCGGTAAGCCTACTAGATCAAAAAATGCTAAAAAGGTAACAAACTCTTCTTATAAATATTAAATTTAATGCCTAATATTACTTCCTGAAATATTAGAGATTTTCACAATTTGGATAATGTTAATGCTTCCAAAAAACTTATTAATAAATTTGATGCTAAGCTTTTTTATATTCTTGAAGCTAAGATTAAATTGGATCAGGTTCATGATCATTGGTGTAATGCTAAACATAAGATTTACCTTCAAAAAAGCAGTTGTCATAATTTTTCTTGCTCTTATCCTAGTAGAATTTAGTTGAAATGGGATGCTTCTTGTATTGCTTTTAATTGCATTATGTCTTCTAATCAATTTATTCATGATTCAATTATTTTAGATTCTTCTTCTTCTATTTTTATAATTATGGTTATGCTGCAAATTTTATGGTTGATAGAATTTCTCTTTCGCAAGATCTCCATAATTTGGCTAATAACATTTCTTTCTCGTGGATTAGGAGATTTTAATTGTTGTAGATTTGCTAATGAGAAATTTGGAGGTAATTTTATCCCTTGTTAAGTTGTGGGATTTTAATAACTTTATTTTTAATGCTACTCTTCATAATCTTTCTTCGGTTAGACATTTTTTCACTTCATATAATCATCAAGTGGATTCTCCTATTCATATTAAATTTGATACGATTTTGGTTAAATATCATTGGTTAAATGTTTTATCTTATTCCTTTCATCATGTGGGCAATCATTTGTGCTATGATCATTCTCTTCTTATAGTGTGCAATAAAAGTATGGATTCCTATAAAAAGATATTCCTTTTTAAGAATTTTTGGTGTAAAAGGTCAAAATTTTGGGATTTACTTATAGATTCTTTTGCTAAAGCTCGTATTAATAATCTTATTAATGATTTTTATGGTAAATTGTATTCTCTTAAAAGTTTGATTAAAAATTAAAATTGGGTCTATTCTACGGTGGTTTCTGACAACATTGCTTACTTATTTTCAAAAGCATCAGGAAGAGTTATTAATGAATATTCATGCTAATCTGTTATATCATGATCTTAATATAGTTATTAAGAATGTTAATGGGTTGCTCAATTTCAATCTTTATGGTATTCTTGAATTGTTTAAAGAGCTAAAACTAAATGGCTTTCTAATAGTGAGGACGACTTATATTTTCTTTATTAAAAAATTTGGCATAGACTAAACAAGAATAAAATTAATATCATTTATTTTCCTTATGATATTATTTTTGAGTCTAAAGGGATTTTTGAGGCTTTTATGAATCATTTTAAGAATTTATTTAATTCTCCTAAGTCGGTTTTCTCTTCTTCTTTTGTCATTCCGATTGGAAAGAAAACGACTGATGTTATTTTGGCTTTTCTGGTTGTGCCAGTTACTATTGAGGAAATTAAAAAAGTTTTTATCTCTAAACCTTCTTCTACTACTCCTGGTCCTGAAAGTTTTACATTTGAATTCTTTAAGAAAGCTTGGGAACAAGTTATATACCAAGGCCAGCTAAAGCCACAACTATTACTCATATTTCTAAGCATGTTAATGCTTCACAAATTAATAATTTTAAATTTATTTGTTTATGTAATATTTTTATAAAATGGACGCTTAGATTTTAACCATTGTAATGAAAGATGTTATGCCTTTTATTATTCAAAATAATTAATTTATGTTTATTAAAAAGAGAATTTCTACTAATAATATTATTCTTGCTGACGAATTTTTAATAGTTTTAATTATTTGAGTAAAGTTAAATTCTTTTTCTCAAAATTGCATATTCACAAAGCACTTGACACAATTTCTAGAGATTTTTTCTTTTGTATAATGACTTAGAAAGGTTTTCCTCAAGTTTTTATTTCTTGGACTAAATGATGCATTGTTGATACTTTATTCTCTATTATGCTTAATGGTTCTTTGAATGAATTTTTTAGTTCATCTTCTGATCTTCATCAAGGTTATCCTCTTTCTACTTATCTTTTCTATATTATTATGGATGCTTTATCTAATCTTTTAGATGACAAGTCTCAAGTTGTTAATTTTGAGGTTATAAATTCAGGTGCTTATTCTAGCTCTCATTTATTATATACGGATGATGTGCTTGTTTTTTATAAACCTTCTCTTTATAATGCTAAAAAGTTAAAGGGTATTCTTGATTATTTTTATATGGTTTCTAGTTTAGAGGTTAATCAAGAAAAAAACAACATCATTTATTTTAAAAGGTCGTTTTATTACTGAAGATATTGGTCAGATTTTGGGAATTCCTATTTCTCAAAATTCTTTAAAAATTTTAGGTTTGCCTATATCTTATAAAAGGCTTACTATTTCAGATTTTCATCCTTTGCTTAACAAAATTATTGCTCTTCTTGTTGGTTGTAAATCTAGGATATTATCTTTTGTAGGAAGGGTTTAATATATATTAACTTCATCATTTCTAATATTGTGTTTCTTACTGGATTAGAGGGCTTCCTTTGTCTAAAGTTTATTAAGAAAACTTGTTATAATTTTTTATTTTATGGTGAAGTTGCTATGAGGAAAATACATATGACATCTTATAAAAATGTTTATAAGCCTAAGAAGGTTGGAGGTTTGGGTATTCTGAATCTAAATGCAATATTTTTTACTTATGGTTGTTCTCTTATTTGATATATTATTAACGATATTGTTCTTTTATGTGAAACCCTTTAAATTTTTAAGATTTTTTTGGTTGACTTAAAGAAGTCCAAATCACAAACCGTCTTTGAGAGAATATTTATAATGTTGTTTTTTAGCTTTTCTAATTTTTTCATAATTTTTGACACTATTGAAATTTCTTAAGAAATCTGTACTTATCGATACAAATGGGGTTTTGGGGACCATCAGGTGTCCATTTTGCAAACTGATTTCACCTTAATGTTTTAAATAAAATTAGTTAATTTATGAATATTTTTCTATAATTTTTTGAATCCTTAAAAGAATTTATATGAATTTTCTATATAAAATTAATTATAATAATATTATTATAAACTATTTAATAATAAAAAATAAAAGATATCTAAAAGCATTAAGTATTATAAATTTTATCATTTTCCTAATTGAGTCACAGTTAATAGATAAAACAAAAAAATGAATTAAAGGAATTAGAGTAAAAGATGAGAGAGAAAGAGAGGAAATTTGGTTTTTAGGCGAGTTCGGGTCATTTCCGTCCGTTGGCTTAGTTGGAAAACTTATTCGTCTCAAGGTAAGGCACATTATGTGCATCTCAATTATAAAAAAAGTGTAAGTTTTAGAGAATATTTTTTTTAAAATTTTGTATTCGTTAGCAAAAAATGGGGATAACATTGCACCGATAAAATTTTCAACGTTTAATTTTTTATATATTATAGAGATTATGATTATGCATATTTTGAATATATTTTGAAAATTTTTCACTAGGAGTTTTGAAATTTGTGGGGTTTTTATTTAATACAAAATTATCTGAATGTTAAAAAATAGTGTTGTTGTAGAATAAAAGTCTTAAAACATCATTTTACTCAATCTCTAATAATTTAAAAATTTTCTTAAAATGTGCATTTTTTCCTAGTAGATTTTATATTGTCTACCGTTATACAACACTATAAAATTTGATACATACTTAATTACTCTTTAATTATTATAATGTGATTATATATATGCATATATGAGTAAATGATATCTGTTGAGAGCTATAAGGGGTCAGAATCCTCTAAGAATTTGTCTATGTCAGGAAATTGTTGGGAGTTATAAGGGGTCAGAATCATTTGAGATTATGTCTGAGATAGTGATGTGTGATATGTTCTAGTGCTATAAGCACTAATAAAAAAAAATATAAGGAACCAGAATCCTTTGAAATTTTATCTGGGTCCAAGAAATATGATCTGAACTACTTCGTGATATGAATTTCAATTTAATTATTTGTTTTTTACTGATATTTAAATCAAAGAATAACTACTATGCATTTATTACATTTTACAGTTTTGTGGTTCTCAGTTTAGTGATTTATTTAAATTTCATTTAATTATTTTTATATATTTAATAAAATATTTAATAAAAGAATATTTAAAAAAATTAGATTGGTTTGTGTGTCTTACTGAGCTGTTGTTGCTCACTTTGGTTTTACTTCTAATTTTTAGGATATGGGAAGGGAAAAGAGATTGTGGACAAGCAGTTCAGGATTAGATCCGAGGTCATAAGTATTTTATTATTTTGATTTTTGTGCAGTCATGGCTAGTTAAATTTTTAGTTTTTTAGTTTTTGTCTGTAGACATGTACTATAGTCTATATATTTATTTTAATGAAATGAAAAAAACTTGGTGGATGAGTTTATTTTCAATATTTTGATGTTTTAATAGCTTTGTAGTCTTTAGTTTATTTTAATGAATTTTGGAAGAAAAGAAAATTTGAAATAATTCCAAAACTAGATCTTGGGGTTTGCCTGTCATAGCTCAACATGATAGGACCTGTCCAGTTCGGGTTGGGTTTTGACATTTTAGCTGCTTGGGTTAAATATAAATATATTTCTTGTTGGAAACCTTATTCTCAAAAGGATTCAAAATTTTGAAAAGACTTTGTAGCAGTGCTAGGGACATTATAGGTAATATTTATTTTAATGTTTCCCCTAATTATTCTTTATCTATGTATTGGGATCCTTGGTTAAATGGGAACACACTTCATGAAGTTTTTTTTTTAACATTTTGGATAGTCCGATTGATTCTAGCACTGTTGGGGATTGGATTACTATTGATAATTAGGAGATTCCTATTCATATCTCGTATGATATCACCTTTGCTATTTTTGCTATTTCTATAAAAGATCATGTTCCATATTTTATCTCTTGGGATGATGTGAAGTATTTTTCTTTCAAGAATTTTCATAATATTTTTTATAATAAGTTTACTAGAGTTGAATGGGTTTATTATATATGGCATAAAAGGTATGCTTTGAGATTCTCTTGCTTTGATTGGATGGCTATTTTAAAGGGTTAAAAACTGCTAATTTATTAGCTAAAAGGAATATAAATATTTCTTTAAATTGTATCCTTTATTATAAAGCAGAAGAATGTCATAGACATTTATTCTTTAAATGTGATTTTTTTCTTTCAAAATTATATCCAAATTTATGTTAGGATTATGTTTTTTTGTGCTTAGACCAAATTTAGTTCAAATTATAGAATTTCTTTCGACCTTGGATTTGTCTTTTGATGATAAATACTTATTTCTTCTTTCTCTCTTCATTATATTTGTCTGGATTCTATCTATAAGGTTATTAGGTTTGCTATTAGAGCTAAAGTTGTTAATTGTGTTGCTTTTTTCAATATTCTACATTTAATTCTTTAAGTTGTTTGGTCTGTTTTGGGGTTATTTTTTCTATTTATTTATTTATTTTGTTCTTTTTCTTGTTTGTGGCTTGGGAGAAATCTGTGGGCTCCGAAAATTCGGCCCCGGCCTCCCCGCCGCACGATTTCTTTTATTTATTTGGCGAGGGAGTTTTAACGGACTAAAGTTTCGAGGTAAATTTTGGAAGGCAGATGGGTTTGTAGATAAGACACTACCCAGAGATTTCGCCCTCATTTTGTGAGGACTTTATGATCTGAGTTCTGGTTTCCTATAGGCGCAAGCCCCTATAGTTAATTACCTCTCCCGATCACGAGAGAGAACTTTCAATTAAGGCTAGTCGTCAATCAGATTCGTATAGAAATACGTGCTATCTGGCATATAGTAGCAGCATGGATTTGGATTTGGAAATTTGAGAATTGGGTTTGAAAATAGTTGGAGAATTTGGGAATTTGGAGGATTGATATTTGGGAATTTCATATTTAAAATAGAAATTTCACCATCTTGTACTTAAAGCGGATGGTGGGGGAATGAATGATAGACCCGATCAAGATCCCATGGTTCCGTCGTCCCGGGCCATCGTGGTCCCTGGTCTACTTAGTCAGAGGAGGCAGTCGACCCAACCTGACAGAAGGATCCTTGTCGGTAGCCATGGGTTGCTTCGTCCAAGGGGACCTTGTAGACCTGGGTTGGATGTTTGTCTAAGGGGACAAATTTGAATCCACCTTAGCTAACAGAGGGCTTTGTGCCCTATCAATCATATCTTATTGATTCATATCTTAAGGATTTGATGCCAATAAGGAGCGTATTGGCTCTGACCATAACCGGTATTTTGTGGTGCCATTTGGCGGCAAAACCACTCGGTTCAGAGGGCCCCGGGTTGTCGTAACCGTTTATCCTGCGATGTCATTTGGCGGCTAACCACCGGTTAGAGGACACGTACCACGTCCTTACTAGCAGGAGATTATTTGAGAATGAATCCTAGTAATATTTTCGACAAGGCATTTTGCTCTTTGTGAGCTGAAGTAAATTTTGATTTGTCCACCCCGGCAAATGATTGCGGTGGGTGGATGGATTTTGCTTTAAGAGTTGATGGATAGATTTCAATTTTAAATATTTAGGGTTTTGGGATTGATTTTGAATTTTTGGAGTATTTGGGTGGCATTTGAAAGTATTTGAGAACCCCTCCGGTTGAGATCTGCATTCAACACGGCCATCATCGGGGTGACCTTGAGGTCACTTGAAAAAATATTTGGATTTTGTATGGGTTTGAGGGCATTTTGAAATATTGTGGACCCCTCCGATTGAGATAAGCAATCAACACGGCCATCATCGGGGTATTTGTGGTCATTTCCATTTGATTGAACCTTGTCGACCCTATCAACTTAACGATAGGGGATCGGGTTTCTCATAGGCTTCATGCCTTTGTTTGTGAATTTTCTTGATTGTAGACCTTGAAGGCCTAATACGAATGTATTGAAACAAATACACTGGTCGCCACAGCCGTGTATTTATTTAAAGGTCCGAACCCTATTGACTTCTATTGATCTGTATAGAAGGATCGGGTTCGAACTAGAATTCACTTCTCGACCCGCGCAACATTCCTAGGCGTCACGTGTGTACCAATAACACGCTCGCCGGGGCCCATGCGGGTGATTTTTATATTGATTTAGACGTACCCCATTATGTACCTATGTGTATACAAACTATAGTGTAGGTGCAGGTGTACTTTGAAACATTTTGTAAATGCCTTCTGCCCGCTTGCAACAGTATTGCAGATTCGGTGGCGTTGGATTGTAGATTGTAGATGCCTTATGTCTGCTTGTATAAGTGTTGCAGATCCGGTGGCGTTGCGTTGTAGATTGTAGACGCCTTCTATCTACTTGTATAAGTGTTGCAGATCCGGTGGCGTAGCGTTGTAGGTTGTAGACACCTTCTGTCTGCTTGTATCAGTGTTGCAGATCCGGTGGCGTAGCGTTTTTGATGTTGACTCCCCCTTTCTCATTCACCGGGGGAGGACTTTCTGGATTTTGAAGTTTGTTGTTTTGTAGAGAACTCTTTTTAAGATGTTCAGTGTAATGGATTTGTTATCCCCGATGTTTGTGGGTGTGGGTCTCCGAAATGATTCCGCTCGTGTAGTTCGAATGCAAAGAGTACGATCACACTATCCCATAGGACAAAATGGTCGTAGACCTTTACAATCGACACAAGCAGGCTGATGGAAGAGCAGATGGAGTTATAGATACGATTAGCCATAGAGGATAGCGGGTTTTCACCTATGCACCTCGATGGATAATAATATCTATAACCCTAAATTCATGAGATTTCCCCCATTCGATACATCAGCTCGAATGGGGTTTATTTGATTGTGGGGATCGGTTTCCTACGGGAGCAAGCCCCCGTAGTTAATTACATCTTAGACCTCGGTCTAAGAAAACTCTCGATTAAGGATGTTAGATTATCTCCTCTGATGGGTTTAGTGCGAGGGGATTTCTAGGCTTCCTAATCAAAGGGGAATGTCCCAACTTGGCTCGATCAGTCATACAGGGTTCAGTCGACATCCGTCCGGTCTGAAGAAGAGAAAACTGGAGAAAAGAAAGAGGCCAAGCATTCAAACATGCATGAGAGAAAGAAAGAAGTTGCGTCATCAGTGTGACGCAGATGGGTAGGATTTATAGTCTCCGAAAGAATGGAGAACTTACTCGCCAATAAGGAGTGTAGGGGTACGCTCATACCCCTCACCTTTAGACCCTAAATCTATAAAAGATGTAGTGTTGCACACACAACACTAACATCTACAACCTAGCTAATACAATCTGGGCTTATTCCTTGTCTGACAAAGGAAGCCAGCTAAAACCACCTAATCGTATAAAATCCATGCTGTCCAGTCTGTATGAAGAAGGGTGGGTAGTTTAGACACTGAATTTGGGATCGACAAACTAGAGAAATCCCTAATTGATCCCACACTTATGAGTGGTATGATGCTTCTAAAACTAGTGCAATTAAATCTTAATTTTAATTAGTTACTAATGCAATTTATGCTGATTAAAGTCTCCAAATCAGATATGTATGAATTTTAAAAAGGCTTTATAAAAATAATTTTTTGAATGACTAAATTTCCCCAGGTCCGGCACTTCATCCTCATAGGCCAGATTATCCGGACTCTACCCGCAGGCGGGGAAATTTGTCTAATAGATGAGAGAATGCGTGCATGCCACCCCGGACGATTCCGGCTATTCCCTAGAATCGTTATGTTTCTACGTGAATTAATCTTAAATTTTTATTTAATAATTACGAGTATAAAAATTTTATCCCTAAAGAGCCTAGCGGTCAGACACAAGCACATGCAAGAAAGAAACATATGAAAAACATGCCATTTCTACTGCGCAAACAAAGTAAGTAAATCACAACACAGAAATAAAATCTCACAAATAAGAGTGTCCATGGCAAGTGCCATACAATATTACATCACAGAGTACAGTAAGTAAAGGTGGCCGGGCTCCACCGACAACAATCCGGGAATGACGCAAATCTTAAAATAAGGCATTTTTATATCTCTTCAGTCTTCTTCTTCTCTTCCTTGATTCGTCATTGGATCGTCTTCATTCTTCATTCTGGCTCTTCGTAGTGACTCCCCAAAAGGATACCCAAATGAAAAAAGGAAACCCCCTGTAGGGGTTTACTTTTCCCTTTGAACTCCTCGTAGTGAGTACTTCAAAAGGATACCCAAATGAAAAAGGAAACCCTCTGTGGGGGTTTACTTTTCCCTTTGGATTCCTATCTCTTTAAAAATGCCTCATTTTAACGATTTTCACAAAATTTACTACATCTCAAATACATTACATCAGAAAAAGAGAAAATTCTAGACTCTCCTGCAGGAGTTATCCTAAGCAGTTATAATAAAAATTTTCACCCAAGCAGTTATATATGTAAATTAAAATGCGCACATCAATCACTTGGCCGTGCTCTAATTATTGGGGGCTAAGCAGCTGAAGTAGGTACCTAAAGCAGTTATATATGTTTTATTAATTTTTAGCCCCCTTTTAGCAGTATTATATGAGCACAGCCACCTGCAGGAAAACAACATTAGTATGAAAGAGCGTGCCTAACCTATAGGTATTCTAACGTCACAACCACAGTACAGAAAGAAAAGCTAAAAAAAAGCAGTACAAAAATGACACAGCAGAAAAACTACAACATGTAGCAAAAACAACAAACAGCACACGAGTCACATGCAGAGCGTCACAACAAAAGTACGGAAAAGTAAAGCAGAACAACAGCCTAACCTAAAGCTAATAGTCGTGTCCTATCAAACTCATCTAAGTGTGTGAAAGCTGTGTGGTTTTGGTAGGTCCTATATAGGATGATTTTAGTTAGAGTTGTATGTATATTTGTTTGTTGAAAAGGGCAAAAGAAATTTTAATTAAGATTCAAATCTTAGTATTTTAGGGTTGATTTTAAAGATGATTTTATTTTTAGTGTTTGATTAATTATCACCTTTGTTTCACACCGATGCCGTGAGGTTTATTTCACCCTCCTTGGGGCTAACTTAATAGCCTCGTAGGCCTGGGTTACCCAGTGATAATTAACTTTGTTTGATTATTGTAGTTTGTTATTAAAAGAAAAAAAAAGGGTGAATTAAATCATTTATTAATCAAGTTTGAATTATGCCAATTAGAAAAATTAATTTTAGGTTTTGACGCTCCATTAGATTCATTCGTGGCGTTGTGCCACCAGGCTCGAGGAACCAGCCTTCTTAGGACACTTAGCCCCGCAGTCCGGAGTAGTCCATCCAATAAACTTCACTTTTAGAGCGGTTGTTGTGTATTAAGGGATTTGTTGATTATTTTTAAAAGATTATTCTAAGTTTGGACCTTTAAGAAATCTTTTATCCTAATGAGTTTAGTTTATAATTTAATCTCCTAATATGATCTACATCTTTTAAATTTTAGATTAGTTATGAATCAATTATTAAGTTAGTTAGGATTGATTTAGGTTTATGTTTTAGATTTTGAATTTAACAATTATAAATGTTAATAATCAATTGATTAGGAATTAAGTGTTTTAATGAATTTTAAAGAATTAGATTAGAATTAGTTAGTTGATTATTAGTGGATTAAGAAAAACAAAACCTAAATCTAGGAAATCGTGTCACTAAGTTGTTGTTTTAATGTCTCTATCCTATAGGGAGCATGCATCCTAAGTCTATGTTTTCTAAGACTCAATCCTTAATTTTTGTCCTTAGATGTCACTAGTGTTGTAGGACTAAAAGTTGTGTTCTTTTCTAACTCTTAAGACTTCTATACGGATGTCATGGGTTTTTTTTTTTAGGGATCTAAATAAGAAAAATAAAAGCAATCCTAAATATAATTGAAGTTTCTAAGGCCCTAAGGGAAGGAGGCGTACATTCATCTAGGCCCCTAAAGGTTTTCTAAGTTTTAGTAAACTTACAGCACCGGGGGCTACGACCCGGTGGTTCCGCCCGTAGCGCCCCTACCAGATGGGTAGGGACGACTGATGCTTAGATCCGATTGTCCTAGCTCCAACTCCCAAGTGCTCCTTGTCTATTGCTTTCCAAAAGGTACCTCGCAACACAAAAGAAAGACATGTATTAGAGCAGTTCTATAAGCAGTTAATGAAAGAATGGAAGTGCAAGAAAAGAAGAAGAACGTACCTTTTAGTTATTTGTTGAGTCACTTGTGCTTTGGGGTTCTCCTTAGTTTGCAAGTGCGTAACGTCAGGGCACAGAAGAAACAACAAAGGAACACTAAAAACAAAGCAATAGGAGACTAAACGCAAAAGAAAGAAAGAAAACGAAAATCAAATACGAAAAAGGGATGTAGGCACTGTTGTTTTGGACACACCTCGTTAAAGACAAGTGTATCCTAAAACGACAACCAATGCCCTTTGTTGTTCCCACTCCAAATGAGGCACTTGATACGTTTGACTCGACTATTCCCAACACACCCTAAACAAAGGCTGAATCAACTAAGGGAGATGTACTTCTAAAACCCGACTTGAACCTAGATTCCCTATGATTTTGCACTCATCCCAAAATTCTATATTTTAGAGACTGACATCCAGGGGAGAACCCAAGGGAGCAAGGACTGTCTTGCTCCAAAGAGGACACTAAAGACCTCTAACATAAAGCTCCTTAAGGTTTTAAATCCTACCAACTTCTACCAACTCATTTTGAAATAAACATTAAAATAACCTAACTCAAATGAAGAAATCATAATCAATCTCAAAAGGCGCTAAGGGACACTACTACACAAGTCTAATTAACCCTAACATGACTTGTAAGAATTTCCAACTTAAATGCCACACAACGAACCTATAAAACTTATATATTAAAAATCTTTTCTTTCATTTTGTTTTTGACACAAAAAGCTCTACCAAAACCTCCTACCAAAATCCCCTCTTTCGACACAAAATCCTACGAAACAAACAATAATCAAGTGCCTTTCTTCTTACTTGGAGTGGGGTATGAAAACATAAAACTTTACAACAAGGGAGTTTTATAAAACCCCTCATTACAAAGCTTTTGCAAAATTCGTCGCATAAAACTTTTCTTTTTAAAACAAAATCGATCTAAAACCAATGCTAAGCCATCTCAACACAAGCAAAATAGAATCCTTTCCTACAAGAAGCAAGTTTCCATAGATATATGATATTCAACAATGTAAAGGTAAGCCGATAAGTTAATGTGAAAGTTGTGCCATGTGTTTTAAAAGAGAAGTAATCTATTTACACATTAAACACAAGTCTAAATAAAATTCATTAAAGACTCTAGCATAGGAGAAAATGTAAGATATTAGACTATTGCATTTTAAACAAACTTGCCAAAGTGTAGTCAAGATGTCTTAAACAATCCTCACAAAGCATAACTACTCATGATTCCATGTTGTACTCAAAACATTAGAAATAAACTTTCTATTTTGTGTACCATAGGAAATGTTTAGCATCACTACATCTAGCCGGATGAGGTCTAAGATGTGTCATAAGCTTTTGCACTAACAGAATATTTTCCTATGCATATGTCGATGAATGTTATTTCAAAAGAAAAGTGTTGGCAGATTTCTTTTTATTAGTTAAGAACTATTCATTCAAGATTTAAAATATGATCTACAACATGTTGGGAACTCAATGCCCACGAATCAAGCAAGTTACCACTTCTTTTTAATGGTATTTCATCAAATAATTAATATGCAATGCTCACATGATTATTTACAAGCAAACTATCATAAGGGTCCTTGCTTCCAAAGTCACCCATTCTCACCAAGCTATCAAACCATGCTATGAACCTTAAGCTTGAACATGCTTCTAATAGTATGAATTGCTTTGAATGCCAACAAAAGCTTAATAAAAGCTTTAACCCAAATTTAATAAAATCATGAGAATCCTGCACTCATTTCATTGCCAAAGCAATCTAGAAGTTAAAGCCATGAGGAAATTGCACCTATCTCATTTCTACCACAATGTGGAAGCTCGAAGTGACAAAAATCTGCACTTACACCATTCCTACAACGATCCGGAAGCCGAAAAACTATGAAAAAAACTGCATGTATATTGTTACTAAAATAGTTTGGGACATCAAAATAGCGAAAATCTGCATATACCTCGCTTCCAACACAATCAGGAAGTCAAACAACAACAAAAACTGCACTTGTTTCTTACCAAAATAATAAAAAAAGTTCTACAAAACAAAAAGAAATTTGTAGGAATTTCACAACAAAGCCATGACAAATCTACTCAAATGTCATAGGAATTCTTATGATAAAACAACAATAATACTTCCAAAAATCTGCATTTATCTCTTACAAAACTAGTGGGAAAAGTTACACAAAAGCTGTAGGAAATTTCACAAATAAGCAGTAAAAGCTCCATCCAAATGTCATAGAAATTTTTATGTAAAACAGCAATGAAACTCTCAAAAATCTGTACTTTTCTTCTACAAAACCAGTGAGGAAAAGTCTCATAAAAGCTGTAAGAATTTTGCAACAAAATAACAACAAACCTACCCAAACTCCATAGTGATTCTCATGCGAAAACAGCCATAAAGACTTCAAAATCTGCACTTTCCTCTTGCCAAAACAGTGGAAAAAGTCTCATAAAAGCTGTAGGAATTCTTGCAACAAAGCAACGCAAGATCTACCCAAGCTCCATAGTGATTCTTACATAAAAACAACAATAATATGTCCAAAACTTGCACTTTTTTTCTTACAAAAACAGTGGAAAAAGCTCCACGAAAGCTGCAGAAATTTCCATATAATAACCATAAAAGATTCACCCAAGTGTTAGAGGTATTATTGTGTGAAAACAGTGAAAGAAGTCTCAAAATCTGCACTCGTTCGCTTACGAAAGCAGTAGCAAAATCTCTACAAAAGCTGTAGGCATTTTCTCAAAGAATGAATGAAGGATCCGGCCAAAAGAACTCAAGAATGTCTTTCAACATACGCTATACGAAACTTATTTGCGCCAATAAGACATCCTCTTCAAACAAGTGAAATCGCATGATCATATTTTTTCCAAAATATAATTTGAGCACTTTAACCCAAGTACAAAAACATATGGAACCTATGGTGATCATACATGCTACAAGAGATCATTTAGCATTTTTGATATTTGGCATACCCTTCATCTTCCTACACATTGACATGACAAATAAGGAAAATACCATCCAATATGGCACCATTGATATGCAACAAATAATCACTTTACTTGAAGGAAAATATAGAAAGAGAGCAATAGTAATGAAGCAACTTAATCATTGAATCGCACAAGATCCCATCAACTAGTCATGAATCATGAGAGAGTGTGATCATTTAGCTAAATAGCATTCACTAAATATATCAAGCTATATGTGAATACTAGCACAAATATGCACCATGAAGTACCTTGATCTAGTTACACATGGAATAGCACTACACTCTTTGAGAACAAACCACATGTTGTAAAAGGCATTTCACACAAGGATACATCACTATGTTTAGATGCACATTCACCAAACAACTTCTCTAATAATCCATAAACTCATCTCACAATGAAAGGGGTCAAGACCTCTTTTCTCTTCTTGCAACACATGAGTACTTGCAGGAAAATAAGAGAATTGCATATAGATTTCTTTAAATAACATAACAATCACAAGGGTTATTTGGGATTCCTCAAACTCTTTACCCATATCACTAATTAAAAGAGCCTTAAACACTACAAAAAAAAAAGAGATTTCATAAGCATAAATATGTCTAAACTCATGGGAAACATGTGGAACTTTTATATCTAAATATAGTTACACAACATTTGGTTAAGTAGCTTCCTATGCCAAACTCAAAGCTCCATGAGTCATCAACCAAGATATCATGATTTTCCTTAAAGACAACAATCAAACTACAATATTTGAGCAAATGAAGGCCTAAAACCAAAAGTTTGGCAACCATGACACTTGTTCCAAAAATAACTTAAAAAAATGATCATGACACAAACTTTAACAAAAGTATATAAATCATTAGTTCTAAATCTCTCCAAACATAGACATATAACAAGCCTAAACATGAATGATAACGAGATACACATGCTTACGAAAGAAGACGAGGCAACACTTCCCATAATCCATAGACTTACATCTCAATGAAATAAGGACAAGAATTCCTTTGCTTGCCACTTCTTTCTAACTCCAAAGAGCTCAAAGTTTCATGTTAAGCACTAGCACAAACACCTTGTGTGCACACTTTGATGAAAGATCAAAATAGCCTCCCATGCATTTTTTTTGTTTACACCAAAATCTCTAAGCCAAATGACATGAATCAAAAATAAATTTCCAATACCAAAAATGCTTGTTCAAATCATCATATAGGAGGAATGCATCAAAATAAACCATGCAAGTTGTCACAAAATCCATCCCATAGAATGAATGTGCTCACTTAGACATAAAAAGGGATTAGAGGTGTGATGACATACACACCATAAGAGTTCTATCCACATTTAACTTAACCAAAATAAACTCCACATTGCTGCCAACTAAAATCACTCACAAAATTCTAGCTCCAAATGAGAAGAGATCATTGTAGCTAGAGTAGAGGAAGAAGATTGAGGAAAAGGGGAAAGGAAGGGAGAAGAAGAAGTAGGAGAAAGAGAAGGAGAGAGAGATACTCACCTTGCAAGGGAGAGCTCGCTCGGTCCAGGCGAAGACGGAGGAAGCGAAGTCCGGGTCGGTCGGGGTGGGAGGCGTCGGGATCTGTCCGGAGAGGGAGATCGGCTCCGTCCAGACGGCGTCAGGCTGGGGCTTCGCGAGCAGGGAGAGGCCGGCGTCGGCTGGTCTTCGTGAGTGAGAGAGACACGAGAGGGAGAGGCGGTCCTCCTTGGTTCGGTCCGAAACAGAGGAAGAAAGGGAGAGTTCGGCTCTTGGAACCCGAGAGGGAGTGCGATCGATCGCAAGGGAGAGATCTCGGGCGTGTGAAATCCATAAAGAGAGAGAGCGGGAGCGAATGCCCTAGCCGAGAGCTTTCATCTCGAGTAAATCGAACTCCTTTGCCGAAAGAGGAAGCCCGCCTTCCATCGTCTCTCGTTTCGGTCTCCAAAAATCTCCTCGAACGGCTTCGCTCTCGCTGCCCGATGTCTGCTCAAACCACAGAAGATCGCCTGAGATGCGGGATTCATGCTGAAACGAGGATTTCGTTTGATCAAAGCCGTTGAGATGATTTCTGGATTTAGAATATAGATTCAAAATGTTTAGAAAGGCAAATGGATTTTAGTAGAATTAAATTGAGTTGGATCAAGTCCAAATTGACTAAGATCATATTAGACTCGAGTCCGAACTCGACTTAATTCGAGTCAATTCGGGTTTGAGCCAGCACAACGAATTCGATCGCACGAAATTAAGTCCAAAATAAATATCAATTAAAATCAAATCGAGTACGACGCGATGAAAACCAACTAATCGAGTCTAATCGAACATGTTCGAGTCTGATCCGGCTCGAGTCGGGTCGATTTGAGCTCGAATTGGGTTTGACGAGGCTCAATTGGATCGATCGAACGAGCTCGAGCACGCTCAAGCCAAAGTCGAGGTCAACAGTGGGCACCCGAACTGTTCTCTTCTTAATTATAGAACCAAAAAGAGACTTTGGAACACCAGGAAGTTTGGTTCTAATTTATTCAAACATTTCTCCCTTCTGCCAGGTGGTGTCCTTTTTGTACATAGAGTTGCCTTTGTACCCAATGTTCTTGAAGATCTTGATCACCGTTGTCATCGATGATATTTGTACTTGTGTCCACAGTGGTTTGTTGTATCTACGATATACACACTGTTGTTATCCACAAATGGTTTGTACTCATTTGCATGAACCCGTACTCGTGTCCACAGTGGTTTGATATGCTTAAGATATGCCCACTGTTGTTATCCACAAGTGACTTATACATCTTTCATGTGCATCGGGATTTCATCTCCCGCTTGTAACTTGTTGTTAATTTAGAGAATTATGCATTTAGACTCTGATTGGTTCATTCACCCAAAGTTCCAATTCTATGTATTCCATCGGACCCGAGTTCAAAGTTCAACTCATGCTTGAATCTCCCTCGTTGTCCTTGAAAGTGTGGTGCATTTGACCTCGTAGGAACTATTGTAGGAGTTCGTTGTATTCAAGGTCTTGTAGTTTGAGTTTCCCGTGTGTGATCCAAACTTTAATCTTTGCATGTGTTTTGATCCAAATTCAATTTCATTCAGACTTGAATTCATCAAGTTTACAAGTCCCCACTTGATGTCGTATAGCCTGAGTTCAAGTGCGAGTTCAACTGCTTTATTCGGATCCAGATCCAGTCCAAATCAAAGTCTTTGTTTGATGTTCTAGTCTTGTTCAAGTCCCCTGCAGTCCTTTGAATTCAATTGCATGCTCACATTTTGTTCAAAGTTTTCTGGAGTCCTTTTGAGTTTAATTTTGTGCTCAAATGATTTGAATTTGAGTTCCAATTTGATTTCATTTGGATTTGATATTTAGAAATCATTTGAGTTTTGTTCTGATTCAGGTCCATAGTTCATTGTTCATTTGAATGCAGGCTCTTGTTCTTTTCTGTTCATACAAGTCCTCTGCTCATTTAGTTCGAGTTCTGTACATTTTTGTTCAGGTATAAGTCTTTTATATTGTTGCCCAAGAAAGTCTTCAAATTGTTCAAGTCTTTGTACATTTCAATGAAAATTTCGGCAGCACCCCGGCATATCCCCCGTTTGGGGGAAAATAGGGGAGCTGGGCC
The DNA here is from genome assembly GCA_016618105.1 of Dendrobium huoshanense. Classification (NCBI taxonomy): domain Eukaryota; kingdom Viridiplantae; phylum Streptophyta; class Magnoliopsida; order Asparagales; family Orchidaceae; genus Dendrobium; species Dendrobium huoshanense. Next base: position 27,117,880 of record CM028353.1, on the reverse strand, counting down.
TTCCCACCACGCTACTAGAGCGTGTATGGTAGGTGTCCTTGGACACCGCGGCCATACAAAATTTCATCCCACCACGCTACAAGAGCGTGTATGGGGCCTTCAGCAGTACCCTTACCAGAACAGCAGTGACGTACCAGAACAGCAGTGACTCTCCCCACCACGCTACAAGAGCATGTATCCTACTCTCCCGCCTCGTCGTATGCTTCGCACCGGGCTCCCTCCTACCGTGCTATAAGAGCGCATATAGGTGGTTCTCCGGTCCGCTGCAAACGTCGAAATTGGGATTTTGGAACATCATACCTTTGCGTAGCAGTCGTCGGCGGTGTCGGTGTCGAGGTCGAGGTCGAGGTCGTCCCCACCACGCTACAAGAGCGTGTAAAGGGCTTACCCGCCTCGTCGTATGCTTCGCACCGGGCTCCCTCCCACCGTGCTACAAGAGCACGTATAGGTGGTTCTCCGGTCCGCTGCAAACGTCGAGAACGGGATTGGAGTTAGAAATTTATACCTTTGGACCCGGCGGGGAGGAGTTGTCGGCGAGGTCGAGTACACGACGATCGAGGCAAAGAAAGAGTGAGCATTTTTTTTATTAATTATAATTAATTAATATTAATTATAATTAATGAATTAGTTATAATCATATCTAATTAATTATATTTATTAATTATTAATTATAATTAATCTTAATTAATTATATTTAATTAACATAATTAATTATGATTTTTTTATTGATCATAACTAATTAATATTAATTAAATTTAATTAATTATAACTAATTAATAGTGATTAATTATAATTATAATTATAATTAATTATAATTAATTTAATTATAATTAATTATCATAACAATAATTAATTAAAATGATCATAATTAAAAAAACTAATTATAATTAATTAAAATTAATTTTAATTAAAATTAAGAATAAAAAAAATATCACTAATCCCTCGGCTTGGTGGATTTATGGGATTTGGCCGGAGTAGCGTATGCAAAGGGAGAAAGTTACCCTCACAGCTGTCGGGCTCCCGTTGTTTCCAAACAAAATGTCGTAGCTTCCAATCCACGGGAAGGGAAAGTTGTCTGAGGAGCGATGTCGAACAGCCAAAAGGAGCCAAATAAGCACGTGATAGGGAGAAAGTTGCGATCACAGCGAGCTCCTGTCGTGCTTCCTTTCAAAATGTCGTAACTTCTGATTCATACATGAAGGGAAAGTCGTCGAAGGCAGCCAAGTCGCGAGCTCCCGTTGTGCTTCCGATCAAAATGTAGTAGCTTCCGATTTACAAGGAAGGAAAATCGACGAAAGAGCGACGTTGAACAGCCACGGAGAGGTCGGAGTAGCGTGTGAAGGGAGAAAGTTGCCTTCCACCGCAAGCGAGCGCCTGTTCTTGCTTCCGATCAAATGTCCGACTTCTGATTCGTCAAGAAGGGAACGTCATGGATGGAGCATAGTCGAGCAGCCACACAGGAGCCGGAGAAGTAGCACCAAAGGGAGAAAGTTTTCTCACAGCCAGCGAGCTCCCGTCGTCGTCTCCGATCAAAATATCGTAACTTCTGCTCGGACAGGGAAAATAAGTCACAGAAGGAACGAAGTCGAACGAGGGAGGGAGAAAATGAGAGAGTGATCGTGAGAGCCGAAATCCTCTCCTTTTCGTTTCTTTAACGACGCTCCAGTGAGGTCGTGCGATGAAACAACGCGATGTACGGCCTTGTCGTGCGAAGGGCGGCGACGTCGTGCGAGTGCAGAGAGCAGGTAAGGTATTTTTTATTTTGATTTTTTTTCTTTGCACAGGTTAACAAGCTCTATATGATGTTTTTCTTGATTGTTTGATTTTTGTTTGTTTTTTTCTCTTGGGTTGGGCAATGATGAATGGGTGCCTTTCTTTTTTCTTCTTTTGGGTGGTTGGCTTGGCAACCAAGTTTTTTTAACTGGATAGTCAGGTCTAGCAACCAAAGTTGTTTTGTGATGTTGCTTTTGATTTTGGTGTATGGTAAAGATTTTCTCTTTCCTGAGTCCTGATTGTGGGTGTTATTTTGAGGTTTTTTTTTAGATTTGGCTTTGGTTTTTTGAGGTGTTGGTTTCCCTTTTTTTCTTGTAATGGATTTTGTTGTCTTTTGTCTTTATTTTTTTCTCTCATTCTTTTTGTTTGGTCTTCTTGCAAGTTTGCTCTGCTGCTTTGTTGGTGTATTTTGGTGTTTGATGCTCTTTGGTTTGGTTTCAGGAGTTTTGTGTTGTTTTGTGTTTTGAAGTGTTTTTGTGTTGCTGGTTCGGTGGCTTTTTAAGGGTTGGTTAATTGTGGTCCTTTAAATCTTTGTCCGGACTTTAACTTGGATTTCTATTTTTCTTGTAGGTAGATTGATTTGGTAATCTTTGTTGTTGTTTGGTGTCTGGATGTCATATGTAGATTGGTGGCTTGCTTAAGAGTGGCTTTCCATTTTCTTGTTCTAAATTTTGATTGATGGAGGCTAATGTTGAAGGTTTCTTGCTAAAGCTTTTTCGACCCTATTGATTATTTATTTTTGTCTCTTGGAGCTGAAGGTCATTTTTGGAAGCGGGGTATTGTCAGTTTTTTGGATTGGTGGCCTCAGTTGACTACTATCTTTTAGTTATTTGGTGGCCTGGGTGATCAATTGTTGTTGGATATTTTTGATTGATGGTCTTGGTTGGTGCTATCTTGCAACATTTTTGTAGCCTGAGTGATCGCTTGTTGATTGGTGGCTACTTCTTTATTGATGTTGTAGATTGCTTTGGGAGCTACTTGCTGTAAGCCTACAGCTTAATCACGTTTGTCCCATATCTGTTAAATTGTATTGTAGCTCCATTAAGTCTCTATAAATACATTTGTACTCATTTCTACAATTAGATAATAATATACAAGTTTATTTGAAATTGCTCTGTCACTTTCCTTCTCTCTGCTTCACGCGCTTCACCTCTTACATGGTATCAGGTAGCCAGGATGGGAGATCAAGAAGCATCCTCTTCCCTCCCTCCCATCTCCACCATGACACCCACGGCAACAATCGAACTCACTCTTCCTCCCACCCTCAAATTCATCATCTCTAATATCAAGAACCTGATGTCCTACTCCCTCACTTCGGACAACTACACTCTGTGGAGGTCTCAGATCTTTCAACACCTATCGGCGAACGGATACGCCGATCACCTCACAGGAAACATGCATCCTCCGCCGGACCGCAGCACTCCCGAATACGCTCAATGGCGCCTTATTGACAGTAATTTGATCTCGGCTTTATTCTCCACAATCTCAACTACTATTCTTCCCTACGTTATCACCTCTTCCATGGCTCATGAGGTCTGGACAGTTCTTGAACGGCGACTCCAATCTTCCAGTCGCTCTCGAATCATTCAACTTAAGAATGAACTTCACCATATTCAAATGAATAACCTCACGATGCAGCAATATTTGGCTCAAATCAAGACTATCGTTGACACCATTGCTGCTTCCGGCGCTACCGTTGATCCAGAAGATATCGTTTTACATACGCTAAACGGTCTTCCGGCCAGCTTCAACTCCATAAAGACATACATTCGTTCTTCTTCGCAGCCCACAGATCTTGACGCCCTGTACTCGCTTTTGTGTAGCGAAGAAATTCACGTGAATCAAGAAATCAAGAAAGATCTCACTCCGGCACCTGCTGCCTACTACACAACAAATTCTGGTCAAAATCGTAACAAATTTCCAAAACGGAACTAGAAATACCGCAACACTTCGAGCAGAACCTCCAATACGCCGGATCAACCCTCTTTATCCCAGTCCAGCTCGGGTACTAGACCAATTTGCCAAATCTGCGGCAAGATCGGACATGTGGCCATCAACTGTTGGCATAGGTGTAATCTTAACTATGCACCCACTACCACCAACGGATCTGGTTCCCGAGCTCTTCTTGCTCAACCCACCCCAGACAACACCCAAACTTGGGTAATGGATTCTGGTGCCACTGCTCATATGACCGCTGATAGCACGACTCTTCATCATTCCAATGCTTACCACGGTCAAGATTCTATTTCCACCGCCAACGGTTCCACAATACCCATACATAATTTTGGTCAAGGTTTGCTTCCTCTGCCCAGTTCGCCGCGTAAGCTCCGTCTCTGTCATCTTCTTCATGTCCCTGCTTTAACTCATAATTTACTATCTGTTTCAAAGCTAATACAAGAAAATGCAGTTACCATTACATTTGATTCTAATGGCTTTGATATTAAGGATGTACAGACTCAACAGCTCATTCTTCATGGTCGACTGCTTAATGGAATCTACCAACTACAAATTACGCCAGACGCTCGGCCGAAGGCTCTTCACGTTTCTACCCCCTCCTCAACTGTGTGGCATGTTCGTCTCGGCCATCCGAACAATAAAATCTTTAATACTCTTGTTTCTCGTATTTCTAATTTGCAACATATTCCATCTTACTTTCATTGTCAGTCGTGTAGCATGGCTAAAAGTCATAAGCAAATTTTCAAAAATCATAAATCGGTCACCACACATCCGTTTGAATTAATCCACTCGGATGTTTGGGGACCAATTCCGCTCTCCTGTTCAAACAATTTTAGATATTACGTTGTTTTCATCGACGACTTTACTCGATTCAGCTGGATATACTTTTTGCGTACTAAGAGCAAAACTTTTACTTGTTTTAAAAATTTTTTGAGCATGATACATAATCAATTCAATGCTACACCAAAAAAATTTCGTTCGGACTCAGGTGGCGAATTCATTAGCACATAATTTACAACCTATCTTAATTCCCACAGAATCCTACATCAACTCAGCTGTCCGCATACGCCAGAACAGAACGGTTTAGCCGAGAGAAAGCATCGGCACCTTCTCGACATCACTCGCTCCCTGCTGATTGCGTCCGGCCTCCCAAACCATTTCTAGACAGATGTCGTTTCCACTGCCAACTACCTTATAAACAGGCTCCCATCCAAATCAATAGCTCTACAGACTCCCTTTGAAAAGCTCTACAATAACCCACCGGACTACAACAATCTCAAAACATTTGGTTGCCTTTGCTATCCATGGTTACAGCCCTATGCCACGGACAAGCTGTCTCCCCGTTCACAACCATGCCTGTTTCTTGGTTACTCCACTCAACACAAGGGATACAAGTGTCACAATCTGGCATCCAATAAAACGCAAATTTTACGTCATGTGGTATTCCATGAGACCACATTTCCTCTCTTAAATCAAGCTCCTCAGCATAACTCTTCTACAACACCACTCCAGAATAATACGCCTCCATTACTTCTGGTACCCACGTCAACCATAACTAATCAGGCTACTCCGTCTCGGGTCATACATTCCAACAATAATGCCTCACCGTCTCCGGCACCTACCGAGTTAATTCCTTTGCCTTCACCGCAGCCAACTCAGGATCTACCGATCAACTCAACGCATCAACTACCCACACATCCCATGCAGACACGATCCAAATCAGGTATATCAAAACCGAAACAATTCATATCTCTACTCGGCACTGCAGGAACTCCAATCACACCAACTACATATAAACAAACATCCAAACACCTGCACTGACAAGAAGCTATGGCAAACGAATATCAGGCTCTCATTCAACAGCGTACTTGGTCTCTCGTACTAGCTCCTCCCAACAAACAGATCATCGGATGTAAATGGACCTACAAGACGAAAACTTTACCCACTGGGCAGATTGACCGCTACAAAGCTCGTCTCATAGCTCTCGGCTACGCACAAAACTTCGGCGAACACTTCAACGAAACATTTAGCCCCGTAGGGCTGTCAATTCGGGTCAACCCGTCGGGTTCGGGTCGAACCCGACCCGACCCAAATTTAAACGGGTCAACCCGAACCCGACCCGTTTTCTCAAACGGGTTAGACATTCCAACCCGGACCGACCCGTTGACCCGAATAATCCTCATTTTTACACGGGTTGCCGGGTTAACCCGACCCGACAACCCGATAATTTGTTTTATATATTTTTTTTTTGCTTTTAAAGGAAAAAATGCATAGAGCAATAAGCCAATAATAAATAACATAAGATTACATATTTAATTCATTTTTTGAATACAAGATTATCGGGTTACACTTATAATAAAATAAAAGATTACAAGTTAATAATTGACAAATTACAAGTTACAACTTACAATACAAGATTTTTTTTTTAATACAAGATTACAATTTACAAGTTACAATAAAATTAACTACAACTAGAACAGTAGAACAGCCGGAGTGGTGAGTGGTGAGCTCATTTTTGTCTTTCACCCTTTAATGAACCTGCAACTCTGCAAGCCTGCAAAACAAAAGAATAAACAAATATTGGCTTATTAGGGCCGTTGGCTCAGGATGAACCTAGCAAAGAAACATTATATGCAACTAGAACAAGAAAAATGCCATCCAAAGTTACAAATTGGTAATTCTCTATTCAATTAAATAATATCTGCTCAAACCAAACCAATTTATAACTCGGTTGCATTTAACTGTGTCGCAACTAATGCATAACTTCACCAAGTTCTTCATCATCGCCTTATAATTTATAAACATCAGCATTCAACCATTCAAACTGTAGGCCTAAGCATCTGCAAGCTGCAGCTGCAGCAGGTCAGAGCCTATCAATTCGGGTTAAGCAGTTGCAATATGCTCAAACGGTCAAGCCAAAATAGATTCGTAGCTAAAATCTTGAGATTCGCAGCTAAAACAATAGGCCTAAGCAGCTGCAATAATACAATATGCTCAAACCAAAACAGATTCGCAGCAATCCAATTATCCAATACCCAAAACATTCAAAGTTCAAACAGCTCATAGCCTCAGATAATCAGATTCCAATACCCAAATTCCAAAACAAAGATTAGTTCAGCTCAGCTCAGAGCAACAAAATCCAATACCAGTTCAGACTAACCATGACAGAAAATTAACATGAAAATTAACATGAAGCAGTAATACCAAATCCATCAGTTCAGCTCAGAGCAATAAAAATGTGCAGTCAAGCAAATAAAGCCATATGTGTTGATGGAAGTCCATAGATCAGAAGTTAAAGATACTCTACCCTTACAACTACGTAGAATGGCTTCGATTTGAAGTTTTTCCTTATTAAACATCTTCTTGCAATCATTTCTTGCCGTATTTCTAGAAATAAACTGTAACTCAGGTCGTAAGTAACGAAGTAATGTTCTTAAACCTTCCCACTCCACACACTAAAATGGTAAATCATGCTGGACTATACATGCAGTAAATAAGCAACGAAATTCTTCAGAATCAAATTTATTTGAAATCATCGACAAAGAAGTGCTTGAGTTACTTTGAAGTATAAGTTGACCAATATCTTGAGACTTTTTCTTACAGTTTTGCAAGTGGCGTTTTAAATTTCCTGCACCATTTTTACTATCACAAAAGTATTTTGCACCACATTTCTTACATTTGCAACGTTTTTTGCCATCATCTGCAAGTGGCAACATTTCAAAATGACCCCATACCGTAGAAGTCAACTTCCTCTTCTTTCTATGAACACTTCCCTCAGTTGGAATGGGATTGTTCAACTCATCACTATCACATTCCACTTCATTATCAACAGGAACATGCACATGTTCATTTATTTCATTATGCTCAGAAGGATTACTCGCAACAATTGTATTAGAATCCTGCATCTAAACATAAAAACACAAAATTGAACTCATAACATCAAGCAATTGTACTTTCATCAAGACTAGACAGCAAGCATCAACAACTCATATTCTCATAACACAAGCAATTGTACTTTCAACCACCGGTAAAGCATATTAAAATCTTGCATTGATACTTAAAGCATTTTATTTCATCAAGACTAGACAGCAAGCAACCCGATAATTCCATGAGACCCAAGCAACCAACAGAGTCAACAGAGTAACAGACATACCCGTAATCTCAACAGCAAAGGCCAAAGAGAGCCATAATCACAACATCAACAAAATTGATAAACTGTAATAGTAAATCACTAAACAAAACTCTAACTAACAGTATAACTATAAGAGAAGAAAGAAGCAGAAATTTTTAGCAAGAAAATGTGCAGCTGCAGCATACTGCCATACTCCAGATTCCATAAAACTAGATTAGTCGACCATGGCACATAGCCACAATGCCACATAGAGTGATAGAGTAATACACTCATACTTTGATACTCATAACTCATAAGGAACTAAAGGAAGAAGAAGAACTTATCCAAAAAAAAACCCTAAACCGAAGCCATCAAAGTATCAAACCACCATCAAAGTATCAAACATTCAAACCAACACAGCAACACTACAAATAATTAAGATTTAAGAGTTATTCAAGATATTACCAACCGTTGCATGTCGCAACTGAGAAAATGGAGAAATGAAGAGGATTCAAGGACGAAAAACCCTAAACCGAAGCCAGAATGCCAGATGCTTCAGAACTCAGAAGATCAGAAGAAGATATCAAGAAAACTTCATCAGCTACTCAACGATTCGTCATTTTTACGGCTCCACCCCAGAGCGCGAGAGGCTGAGAGCGAGGAGAAACCCTAGAACCCTCTCGAACAGCGGAACAGGCGAGGCAAATAGCGATGAGAATGAGATGAGGCGATCGGGATTCGGGATTTAAGTTTTTAATAAAACGAGTTAGCAGGTTAATCAGGTCGACCCGCGGGTTGACGGGTTGACCCAAACCCGACCCGAATTTATAAACGGGTCAAATCCTTCAACCCGTACCCGACCCGTTTCGTTCACGGGTTGACCCAAACCCGGATTTTCCGAGTCGGGTTCGGGTCGGGTTGGCGGGTCGTGTCAGAAATTGACCATACGCATGCTCCTTACTCTCGCCGTCAACTACATATAAACAAGCATCCAAACACCTGCACTGGCAAGAAGCTATGGCAAACAAATATCAGGCTCTCATTCAACAGCGTACTTGGTCTCTCGTACCAGCTCCTCCCAACAAACAGATCATCGGATGTAAATGGACCTACAAGACGAAAACTTTACCCACTGGGCAGATTGACCGCTACAAAGCTCGTCTCGTAGCTCTCGGCTACGCACAAAACTTTGGCGAACACTACAACGAAACATTTAGCCCCGTGGCTAAAATGGTTACCATACGCATGCTCCTTACTCTCGCCGTCAACCGAAAATGGACAATGCTCCAATTAGACTTCTCCAATGCGTTTCTTCACGGAGACCTTTCCGAGGACATTTATATGCGTCAGCCACCTGGTTTTGAGGATCCTCAACATCCCACCGTCGTATGCAAACTCCACAAGTCGCTTTATGGCCTCAAACAAGCTCCTCGACAATGGTTTCAAAAGTTCACCAATTTCCTACAATCTCGCGGCTTCGGGTTTAGTCGTTCCGACCCCTCCCTTTTGATTTATAACAAATCCAATGTTCACATCTTTTTACTTATTTATGTGGACGACATACTTGTCACAGGAAACGATCCCACACAAATTCAGCTACTCCTTCGTGATCTTCATTCCCAATTTGCTCTCAAACAGCTCGAACAGATATCACTCTTTCTCGGGATTCAAGTGACTCGAACAACGGACGGCTTCTTCCTCAATCAAGGCCATTACGCGCAGAAGCTCATTCAGGATGCTGGCCTCACCGATTGCAAGGCTGCTCCCACCCCTATCACTCCGGCGTCCAAGCATTCGCCTAGTAACAGTCCACCATTCCACGATGCATATCTCTAACGATGCCTTGCGGGCTCTCTTCAATACCTCTCAATAACTCGACCGGACATCGCATTTGCAACAAATCAAGCTTGTCAACACATAACATCCGACAGTTCATGATTTTCAAAATCTCAAACAGATTCTACGCTACGTGAAGGGCACCTATGCTTACGGACTTCCCATCACACCTGGCGATACCGCTCTTCGATCCTTCACTGATTCGGACTGGGCTTCAGATCACAGCGATCAGAAATCCGTCTCAGGATTCTGCACCTTCATGGGACCGAATCTCCTCTCTTGGTCCGTCAAGAAGCAGGCTACGGTCGCCAAATCATCTACCGAGGCAGAATATCGGGCTCTTTCGACAGACACATCTGATGTTCTCTGGCTCCGACGTCTCGCAGAGGAACTTCTTCTTCGGCAAGAGGAACCCACCACTATACACTGCGATAATCTGTCTGCCATTTCTATAGCTAGAAATCCCGTCTTCCACGCTCGTACCAAGCACATCGAAATCGACTTTCAATTCATCCGACAACACCTCCTCACCGGAAACATTCGCATACAGCATATTGATTCTCAAGAACAGATAGCTGACATTCTCACAAAGTCCTTCTCCAGCTCTCGCTTCGATTATCTCGTCTCCAAATTGACCATTCGACCAAAGAATGATCAATTTGAGGGGGAATGTAAGCCTACAACTTAATCACGTTTGTCCCATATCTGTTAAATTGTACTGTAGCTCCATTAAGTCTCTATAAATACATTTGTACTCATTTCTACAATTAGATAATAATATACAAGTTTATTTGAAATTGCTCTATCACTCTCCTTCTCTCTGCTTCTCGCGCTTCACCTCTTACACTTGTCACCTAATGATAAATTGTTCTAGATTTTTCTCTTAATTTCTCTATTAATGGATTATTACGATCTGACTTTTGTGGATTAGTTTTGCTAAATTCTCTTTGTTCTTATTGTTTAATTTTCTTCTTTTATATAGGAGTTTATTAGTTTGTTTAGTTTTGTAAGTTTTTCTTTTTTTTTTTTTCTTCACAAAACCATTGTTCTTTTCTTATAATCGTTCATTTTTGAAATAAAATTGGGCATGTTTGCCCCTAATCCCCCCCCCCCCCACCCACTATAAAAAAAAGTGTAACTTCCTTACACTTCACTTTGTTGGGACGGCCTATAATTTTTTACTTTTGTTTTTTTTGTAACCTCTGAAAAATATGAAAAAAATTATCATCTCATTTGATTATTTGGCAAAAAACCTCAAACTTATAGAATAATTATTCGCTCTAACTGACTTAAAATAAAAAATAATATGATTCGTTAAACATGAATTTAAAATGCATATACAAACATGTTATAATTATACAAAGTTGAAGATGTCTCTTATAAATCCAAAATATGTTGGAGCTCAAGTTTTGATTTTAACCAATAAATTATCATTATAAATTATAATATTTCGCCCATTTAAATATCTAAAGATACAAGAGACGTTTTCGCCTTACAATCCATCTAATATTCTCACAATCAACAATATGCATCTGCATTTGGTGATAGCCCTAAAAAGCATCTAGAACGTGTATCACTAGAAATCCGATTATCAAGTTTTCTTAAGCATCAAATTATGAAAGTTGATAGATGTCATTTGGAAATATGAGTTCAGGTTTGTTAAATACAAATGAATTCCACACTTTTTATTCAACTTTGAACCATCACTTGATTTGAAATTAATCTAGGTAATGTAATTCTGAGATGAAGATGACCTCTGTCAACTTATGAGCATCATAATGAATTGGCTTGGCTAATGTTGTGGCAACATGATAGATTTATGATGAACTCTTTCAACTTTCTCACTTGAATTAGCTCTTCAACCAAATCACAAAGATGTTGACATCCCTTGCTGGTATGCACTCGACCTATATGGCATGTATAATATTTTGAAATTTTTTAAAAATATGCTTCTACCCTCATTAGTGCTAGTCATTGAAAGTACTCTTTATCAAAGATCCCATCCATAATTTCTATAAAAGGAATATAAAGAAGGGTGAAGCTTGGGCATTGATGAGATGAAATTTTTTTAGTCATGGAATATTCGCGGCGATAGAGAAATAAAAAGTTTAACATCTTAGCTTAGTACAAAGATCTAACACTCAATTGAAAGAGATGGTTTGGCGTTCATAAGAGACACAAGAGTTTGTATGTAAAACCCCTGAAAAGGGGGAATAACCATGAGGCCTAACCTAGTTTGAATGAATCCACTAGTATTTGCAATCGATTACAAATGAGACCCTTCCTTGGGGGAATGCCTTGGCTTTATGTAGCAAATATACATCATATATTTTGCATTACATGGTGGGAATTGGAAGAATCAGTATTTACATGTTTGTTTGATCAGGAAAACTATAGTCGGCCAGCGACAAAGGTTGGAAAGATTGTATTCGGGTGATGGTGGTTAGAAGGTTCATAGTCAGTGGGCGACAGAGGACGAAAAGACCTTAGTCTGGTGACAGAGATCAGAAGAACCATAGTCGATGGGCTACAGTGGTTGGAAAGATCATTGTCTGGTAATGGAGGTCGGAAGGACCATAGTCTGATGATGAAGGTCGGAAGAATTGTAGTCTGATGATGGAGGTCAAAAGAACCGTAGTCGATGGGCGATAGTGGTCAGAAAGACTATTGTCTAGAAACAAAGGTCAAAAGGACCATAGTCTTCCTACGGAGGTTGGAATTATCATAATCAGTCGGCGATAGTGGTCTAAAAGACTGTTGTCTAGCGATGGAGGTTGGAAGGACTGTAGTCAACGCGCGATAGTGGTCAGAAAGACCATTGTCAGGTGACGAAGGTCGGAAGGACCATAGTCACCTGGTGATAGTGGTAAAAAAAATAATAGCCAGGCGAAGATGATCAGAAGGACCGACGACAGTCGATGGATGAAAGTTTTGATAGAAAGATCATTGTCAGGCAACAGAGGTCAGAAGGACCATAGTCGGCGGGCAATAATGGTCAGAAAGAACATAGTCAGGTGACGATGGTCGGAAGTATCATAGTCGATATGTGATAGTGGTTAGAAGGACTATAGTATAACAACGGTTGTCAAGAGGAACTCCTTCGATAATTGGTGGTCAGATGTAAGTCCTACAATAATTGGAAGCCAGTCGGAGGTTCAACGATGGTTGGTGATCGGGCATAAATTTGGAGTCCGTTGGTGGTCGGGTAGAAGTTCGACATCAATTGGTAACCGGACGGAAGTCCAACGTCAGTCTGTTGTTAGGTGGTGGTCGAGGGGGGGCTTGGTGGCAAGAGATATCTCAAATTTATCTTCCTCTCCACTCTTCTTTTTCTTCCATCCTTACTCCTCTTCTTCCTCCTATGATCCTCTCTTTCTCCCCCTCCTTTCATATGAAAAATGAGGGGTTATTTATAAATTTTTAGAAGTGGAATGGCCAGTAAATAAGAAGAAGATTAAGGGTAAATTGATAGTGTTTCCAATGGACGACCGATATAGACTCCCTTGATCGGGGACTGTTTATCGACCATTTGAGTGCCTTAGTTATGTCAGAATTTAAAAATCTTAGGCTCGTTGGATTCTTCTCGTCTAGCCACTTGATTTGACTAAGCATGTCACATTTTGAAATCATTTGGTTATCCAAATTATATGTTGAACCTTCAAATGCACTTTGGGTTTTTGATTTGGTCCCGTTCAGGTTCATACTGGGTCGAATTTGTTGTTGTTAGGTTCTTCTTTTGGAGATGTTCGATTCGACTAAAAGTTTACTAAAATTGAAGTTTGGATGGTTCTAAATTTAATTTCAAAAGTTTTTAACTTGATTTTGCCTCGAGATTTATGCCCAATCAAGATAATTTTTTAATGATATATTAAAGTTAACTTTTCAAGTATGGTAGTATGATAGTTGATATCATCACTCAGAGAATAATATTTCTATTATTTTAATGTTGTGAATTCTTGATCAATTTATTCTAATTATTTTGAGACCAACCTTCTTGGTATTGGGAAATTCATCTAAATTTTCTCATAGAACATGTGGCCAAGCAGATGAAGCAATAAACACATTATTATACTCCTTTGATTTAATATAATATATTTTTATAGAGCTCCATTAACCCGTTGTTGTCCTTAACTTCTACAAAACAAGCTCATATATACATTATCACATCCAATTTTAACTCCAAAGGTTTCTCCCAATTCAATCAATTCTTAGTGGATTTCTCTTGGAGAGTTCACCTTCTGAGTTCTCTTTTTTGGTTGACTTTAAATTTTGGGTGACTTTGATATTCTAAAGTTTGTGTTCACTAACAACTTAGCAAGTATGCTTCTTTGGTGATCTAAATGTTTTTTTTTTTTTTTTTGGCAAATTGATTCAACTGATGGATACTTGATGAGCTTGATTAGTGTTTGTAATAAACTTTTATTCACCTATCACATATAAGGATGAGTATACAGCATATCTTTGATGAGATATGTGTAATGCTTTTAAAAGAAGAGATAATTTTCTTGGTAATACTTACATTTAATCTACTTACAAAATAATCATCAATCTACTTTCATTAATCGACTTTGATATCAATGATGAACTTTCATTCTGAGCATTTAATTCTTTTTTAGCTAAATATTATATTTGTACTCGCATATATCTTTTCAAGTGTCAGGGGTCATGAGAGATGAATTTGTACCTTACAGACCTAGACAATGAGGATTTGCTCGAGGGTCATCAACCCTTAGGCCGTCTCCATCCATACTGCAAACTGCTGTTTGCCGTGCCGCCATCCTCCCAACCGAGCGGCAAAACTGCCGGCATTCAATTGCCGATGAGCAGTGCAACACCAATAATGGCGTCGCACTGTTCATACGCCATTTTTTTAATATATAATTGATTTTTAATTTTAAATGTTTAAATATAAATTTATATTATAAATAATTAAAAAATAATAATTTAGAACTAAATTATTTTTCAAAAATTAAAATATTTTTTATGGAATTACTTTTTTAAAGATAAACATTAACATAAAAATTACGATAATTTTCATATCATACATATTTAATAAAAGACATTGAGTACTACAATACTTTTAAAAAACTGGAATCAAAATACAAAACAAGTTCGGGTAATAAAAAAAATAAAATAGCAAGTTATGACAATCTAATAATCCGGAAGAGTGGTGTCAGCTCCTCCAAGATCTGTGAGAAATTGTCCAAACGAACTTGAAGAAGGAGGTTGTTGTTGATCGATCTTGTTATTGTCCGAATATCTTTTCTAATATTCGTGCTTGTTCAGCTTGGACAAATGCACGAACAGCAGAATTTTGTATAGAACTTACGTCTTGAAACAATATTTTATTTTCTTCCCTGATTTCTTTTAAGATATAGTTCTTAGCTTGAAGTTCCATATGTTGTTGTCTCTGCGCACTTGTTCTCTTTAATTGCTCAATTAGTTCTTTATTTCCATCTTCTAGAGTTTTAATAAATGTTGACATCTCGTCATCAATTTTTCTTTTTAGCTTTGCTTTCTTCACCCCAATCGGTCGTTCAGACTGAGAGCCATGAACACTGTATTCTTCATCATCTAAATTTAGAGAAAATATAGATATTCCAGGAGATTGTTGTTTACCGGATTCAGGAGTTAAATTTTCTGACTCTGATGAGGCATACCCAAAGCTTGACATACGTGATGCCTGCTTACCACTAGATTGACCATCTTGAAATTTCTCAAAATTTTTGATGATGTTCCATATATGATCAAACTTCCAATCTGCTTTAAACTTCTCATCTTGTGCAAACAGTAGTTTGGCCTGATCTAACTATAAATCAATCTAATTACAATTACATAAATTGTGAAATGAAGAAGAAAAATTTTAATAGCAAACATAAATTCTTACAATATCTTCATTTGAAGCACCACTAATGTGTCTATTTTCAACTTGTCGAATGCATGCATGCATTTTTCTTGTTGCCTTCTCAATAGTTTGAATACGAGACTGAACCGACCTTTTTGAACGGATTTCCCAACTTTGGATTTTAGAATTATTGTACGCTTGTTCAACACATGACCAAAAATTATCCGACGACTGATATACACCCGTGATTGGGTCTTAAGCAATTTCCATGTACATTATGCATAAGAGCTTATCTTGCTCATGAGAATATGCAGTTGATCGTATTGACATGTTTTTTTTTTGAGGCTTAATGGATTTGGAATACTACTAAAAGGCTTGATGATCCATTACCTACTTACACGGCCTATTAACCGTGTCTCGGCAGGAGGCTCAGTTATAGGCCGCGCTTATATCAATCGTGATCGGGAGGCTGCGGATCGTCGACTCTACCAAGATTACTTTTCAAGTAATCCAGTATACAATGAAACAATGTTCCGACGAAGATATCGAATGTTCAGGACATTGTTCTTGCGTGTGCTTGATGTAGTAAAAGAGCATGATAAGTACTTTCAACAACGAATGGATCGAGCCGGTAGGCTTGGTTTATCACCTCTCCAAAAAGTAACAGCCACCTTTCGGATGTTAGCATATCGATTACCCGCAGATGCCACAAATGAGTATATTAGAATAGGAGAATCAACAACAATTGAATGCGTGAAGAGATTTTGTATAGCAGTAGTCCAAAAATTTTCAGAGCAATACTTAAGATCACCAATAAACAATGATGTGGCTAGACTCCTTCAGATTAATGAACAACGTGGTTTTTCAGGGATGTTGGGGAGTTTAGATTGTATGCATTGGAAGTGGAAAAATTGTCCTATCGGGTGGGCTTGGCAGTACGCGGGACGTAGTGGATCACCTACAATTATTCTAAAAGCCGTGGCAAATTATGATCTTTGGATATGGCATGCTTACTTTGGTTTGTCAGGTACAAATAATGATATAAATATATTAGAATCTTCTCACCTATTCTCCAATCTTACTCAAGGCATAACTCCTCCCTGTCGTTACATCATTCAAGGAAAAGAATATAACATGGGTTATTATTTGGCTGATAATATATATTCGAAATGGGCCACCATTGTGCAAACTATTCGGGAACCACGTACTCCAAAGAAACAATATTTTGCAATGAAACAGGAAGCATGTAGAAAAGACGTGGAACGTGCTTTTGGAGCTCTCCAATCTCGTTTTGCAATTGTGGCTGGACCAGTTCATTTTTGGAGCAAATATGTGTTGCATGATATCATAACTACATGTATAATTTTGCATAACATGATAATCGAAGATAAACGCAATCTCACTGGACATATTCAAGTTGCGAGAGAAGCGTTATCCCCATATGTCGAATTAGTGGTGGATGAAAATACTCAATTTCAAGAATTTATCGCTCGCCACAAACAAATCAGGAATAAAGATGCCCACATCGCACTACGAAATGCATTAATTGAGCATTTGTGGGATCAATATACTAATTCTAATGTTTAGTTGCTCTTGTATTTTTTTGGTTTTCATTTGTGTTCTAATGTAATTTTAATTGTATCAAATATATATTTGCTTATTTAGAACATATTAATATCCCAATTTTTTATATCGAGAAAAGAAAAATAATTTTTAAAATTATAATAGATTTAAAATTGATAAATATAAATATTTGATTAAAAAAATTAAAATAAAATAAGAAAAAGAATATGCTATGAATATTCCTTTTTTATGTTAGAAAATGAAGTTCGATTGGAATCAAGTTACTGCATTTTGGAGTTTTATTGCATTTTGAAGTGAAAAATGAGTTTTTCGGTTGGAGATGCCCTTAGTAGAATAATCAGAAGGGAGCTGCCTCTCACAGAAGAGCCACAATGAGGACTAGATATTCATAACATGCACATAATTCCCTCAATCGAGTAACAAAATCTCATCAAAATAATCTAATAAAATTTGATTAACTTTACTAAATCATCAAAAAATTGGCCTATTTTTAGCTCCAATAAACATAAATACATTTCAAAATAAAAATTTCATAAACCACTCTTTTGATTCTAACAATTTTACTAATAATACAATTAATAAGTCCTTAATTTTTTTTTGTTTTAAAATACAATAAAAACCTCCATTGCAACCATTGCATGATGAAACCTATAGGCATATATACTTAGAGGAGCCATAAATGAGTCTTTTTTATCTTAAAAATAAAAAAAATCATTTCAAAATTAACTTATTTTTAGCTCAGATTGAACTTAAATAAAGACAAACATCATAGTAAGATCAAATAGTGTGCTGCTCATCTTGATCTGTTAGTTCAGAGTGTTGGCCATCAACCAAGAAGTATTAAATTAGAATTTTGAATATATAATTTGTGTGAATTTATCTGTCCAAAATAAATTTAAAAAAAAAAAAAAAGAGAGAGAGAGAGAGAGAGAGATCAAATAGAGCCAGTTTATAACAGTCTAATAGCTCAAGATCGGATGGAACGAATTAACTCCAGATCAAACCAAAATTATCTGCTTTGGACGAGTTAAAATGAACTTGATTCAAACCATGAAATAAATATTCAGGGCATGCGCCACTAAGAACAGTATCAAATTTACAAAACCAGCACTTAGTATAACTCAAGAATTTAAACCATTAAGTACTCCAGAAGCTCCACTGCAATAATCATATCAGCACAAAATTGCTAGGTTATAAAATTAGAGATTGCAGCATCTGTAATTGCTGCAGAACTATTGAAAAGTAAATATTACGAACGTTAATGATATTTCCTAACAAAATAAGCAAACTTTGGGCTGACATTTTCATCTAAAGCTCAGTAAACATTATTTACATAGAGAAAAAAAATATGAAACAGCTGTTACCTGTTGAGAAGGAAAAAAAGAGAATATATGGAGAAATAATTATAGCACGAATCTCCCCCTCCCCCCCTTCTCTCTCTCTCTAACTATTATAAATAATGTGGTATTTGCGACACCTCTGAATATTTGGTTAGCCTGTGATCTTTGAGAAATTCTCCTGCGCGAAATCCGGGCAAAAAATTTTCATTTGGACTGTGAGTGTACACAGTGTGTATGTTGTGTATAATTTTATACACAGTTTGATTTTCTTTTGTACATAGTGTGTACAAACACTGTGTACACTCACAGTCTGGACATAAATTTTCCGTCTAGACTCCGCACAGAATAATTTCTCGTGATCTTTAAGCACCATGAGCATGCTCCATAGACCATAATTTCATTTCACTACTTAATTCTATTTAATCACCAAGCAATCAAATGCCCTGATACATAGCTCCAGGACGGAGATCATCAAGAGTATCAACAGTATGAAATCCGCTAAGTTCTCTTAAACCAGTCCAGTTATGACGAAGGAGGAATTCCCGGAAATCTTCCTTCGAGTACAGAATCTTGTCTTCTGTACGAAAGGTCATACGGTCAGTGTCCTCATATAGGCAGAGCTTTATACTTATCCCTGAAATGATTAAATAGAGCTCATCAAAATTGAATTGAACAAGGAAAAATGCAAGCCAGAGGAATATAGAGACAATCAAATAGATGAAACAAGAGTTAGAAGATGCTAGAAAGGTCGAAAAAGGCATAGAAAATAAGGGGAAAAAATTCTCTTACAAAATAATAAAACAAGCGTGAACCTGTGGCTGTACTTTATCAGAAAGCTCATTTTGTTAAATCTTCATATTGTTTTAATATCACCTAAACATAGGTTGATTTATAAGATAATGATCAAAATAGTCTCTTCACTTTTTACAAAGAATCAAAATGATTCTCAACTATTTAAAAGCTTCATTTTAGTCCCTTGATTTTTTAAAATAGGGACCTAAAGAATCCCATTAAATGACTAATTTGATCCCTATTTAAATATTCAAAGAATCAAATTGATACTTTATATATTTGAGGACTATTTTGGTCCTTCAAAAAAATTTAGGGGGCCAATTCAATTCTTTCCTCGTTAATTTATTATTATGAGAATTTAATTATAATTATTAACATGATGAAGATTAAATTTACTATAATTGATTTCCAGCAACCTTCCTACAAGGATCACAAATAGAACTCAAGGCAACAAGCAAGACTAAGCAATGTTGGGGATGATGAGTAAACACCACAATGACAAAATAAGCAAGAAAGTAAAAGAAGCGGAAAAGTAAAAACACCATGATTTAATGTGGAAAAACCCAAAATAGGGAAAAAAACACGAAGCCACACCACACTAAGAAATCCACTATAAAAATTGGGAGAAATAAAAACAAATCTCTTCTCTCTCACAATCTCCTTGCTTCTCTTCTCACATCCACTGTTCTCAATGTTTAACTTACTCAAAATACAAGAGAAAGCCAAGTAAAATAACCCCAAGGGACGCAACCCTCCAGAAAAATGAGAAAGAAAATCATCCAGCCCATCTCGTAGCGCTGCGGTGCCAGTTTGGGCGTTGTGGCGCTCAAACCTCTGTATTAATATGTTGTGGCGCCATATCTATATACCACTGTGGCGCTCTGCTATCTGTCGTTCAGCGCTGGGGCGCTCGGGAACTCATCGCCGAGTCGCTCGATTATGCAGCGATGGGGGGTTGTACGAGGGGAAAAAAATTCATGTGCAAGCAGGGGATAAACCCCCCACAGCCCCCAGCGAACACGACAAGCATTGAGGTTCGAGACAATAAAACAATCAGATTCCACACAACAAGCAAGACTATATATATATATATATATATATATATATATATTCTTTTTATTTTATAATAAGCAAAACTATATATTACAATAGTTTAGACAACTTTTTGGTTAAGTAGAAACACTATTGAAAACATAAAGCCTATCACTAAAAATATAAAAAGGGTAAAGCAAATGTGTTTCACAACCTAGAGGTGAATGTGATGATCATGAGTCAACCAACATCACACATTGTGAAGAACCCTCGTGGTAGATGGGATTATGAGAGCAAAGAGAGAGAGACATATCAAAATCAAAACCCTTGGTTGGGCTGGTGAGAAGAATCCATCAAAATGATTAATATAAAGAAGTTATAGATAAATGATAATGTTGAAATCCAGCCATTCCCTGTGCAAATGATCTGACAATCACAGAGAGCAATCCATGGGAAGACATGATAGATGAGATGCAGGCCCTAGAAAAGAACAAAACATAGGAAATCATCAATCTACCGACAGGGAAAAAATCGGTTGGATGCAAATGGGTATTTTCCGTAAAGTAAAAAGCTGATGGCATACTAGAAAGATATAAGGCAAGACTAGTGGCAAAAGGGTACACTCAAACATATGGCATTGACTATCAAGAAACCTTTGCACTTGTAGCCAAGATGAACATTGTCAGAATACTACTCTCAATAGCAATGAAGTACAACTAACATCTGGAACAATTGGATGTGAAAAATGCATTCCTACATGGGGATCTAGAGGAAGAGATATTTATAGAAATACCACCAGGGTTCAAAGAAAAATCTGAAGGTAACAAAGTGTGCAAATTAAAAAAGGTCCTATATGAGCTCAAACAATCACCAGTAAAGGAATATTCATCTCACAACAATAGTACATTAAAGATCTTCTGAAAGAAACAGGGAAACTAGCCTGTAAGCCAACACCAATACCAGTAGAGCCTAATCTTAAAATGGGGGAAGCTAGAGAGGATCCAAATGTGGATAAATGGGCCTACCAGAGACTGGTAGGGAAATTAATCTATCTTTCCCACACTAGACCAGATATAGCATTTGTTGTGAAGCATGGTTAGTCAGTTTATGCAAAATCCAAAGTAGGTCCACATGCAAGCGATTGACAGGATATTGCAATACCTTAAAGGAAACACAGAAAAAGGGATTCTCTTTAAGAGAGATCGCAGAATAACCCTAGAAATAGACACGGATGCTGACTATGTAGGATCACCTGTTGATTGAAGATCTACCTTTGGATACTGCACATTTCTTGGAGGTAACCTAGTTACATGGAGAAGCAAGAAATAGAATGTAGTGGCAAGATCTAGTGCAAAAGCAGAATATCGAGCTATGGCTTTGGGAATATGTAAACTACTATGGATCAAAATAATCCTCGAAGACTTAAAGGTGAAATGGGAGGAGCCCATGAAGCTACATTGTGACAACAAATCAGCAATCAGCAATCAGCATAGCCCACAATCCAGTCCAGCATAACAAGACCAAGCACATAAAAGTTGACAGACATTTCATTAAAGAAAAACTAGACAGTGGTCTAGTAAGTGTAGACCATGTAGCATCAAAAGATCAACTTGCAGACATTCTTACCAAAGGACTGGACAGTTCTGTCTTTCTCAGAATGATTGACAAGCTGGGAATGACAGATCCATATTTCCCAGCTTGAGGGGGAGTGTTAAAATCCAGTCGTTCCCTATGTAAAGGATCTGACGGTCACAGAGAGCAATCTGTGGGAAGAGCTCATGAATCACGTTGAAACACCTTCCATAGATGGGCAGCTGATTTAGGAAGATTTATATTTCATTATTATGTAGTTATTTGTTTTCTTATTAAATATCTTGTATAGATCTATATATAAGGAAGAATTTATGCAATAAAGCAAGTTTTTCCCTCTCAAATCTCTAGTTTTCACAGATAATAACAAAGAACGCCACAAGTAAGAAAATGTGGTTGGAACTGCCATGGGAGATCATAAGGAACTCAACAACAGAATATGAGATAAGATAAGAGACATCTACAACATAATAGGGGTCTAAACTTTGAAAGTATTAAAAATTAAAACGTCAGCCTTCTAATGATTCTGTTAGAAGAGTAGATATATTAGACCCTAAACCCTATGTTAAAAAACTTTTGAGGTAGACCTAAAAAGATTGGGTTAAAATGTATTAAATAATGAATTTTTTTATTAGATTTAAATGAAAATTTGATTTTTAATAGGACAAAATGAAAAAAAAATCATGTAGCTAACCCCATGTAGTGGAATAAAGGCTTGTTGTTGTTGTTATTATTACAACTAAAGCAAATATTTCAATGGTGTTGATGTTTATTTAAGTCAATTGACTATTTTTTTTTTATGTTTTCCCCAATTCAGTTTGGTTTACAAGATTTATACACATGCAACTTACTTTCAATTCCTCCAGCTTTCAACATTCATAATCATATTTGAATAGAGGATACTCGATGTGAAATTGATTGGTGCTAATATTAATAAAAAGTTTAAAGCGTAACTTAAGAAATAACAAGCACTTCATAATGCAAGTCCGTGAGTGTGCAATTAAAAAGTTCTGCATAGGCCCTGGATCAGATTACTTCGAATAAAATTGAAAGAAAAAGCTCGCAATTAGTACTCCACTACTGCTTGAAATTTTAAGCGAATGCACGTTCTCATGCATGCCATGCAACTACAAAAAGTTGTACATATCCTCTATGAAGTATTATTATTGTTTCTTTTCAACTCCTAATATTTCTTTTTATAGCATCATTATCATTCTGATAGACCGGTCTCTCTTGGACCGGTCACTGTGAGGTTGGTCCCTTCTAGACCAGCCGGAAAGTATACAAGGCAGAACAGGCTTCCGCCTGAATGTATCCCACCCCTTTTGGGGTGGGGAACAGGAAGAATTTGAATGTTGGTTGGGAGGGGGGGGGGGGGAGGGTTGAATTCAAAAGGGAGAGCGCTATTTTGGGATTTACTGTATTGTATGCTTTAAGTAGGTGGTTTACCTAGGATTCCGTTTTTATGTTTTTTTTTTGGTTAAATTGAAGTTTGCTTATGTGAGATGGCCCTAGCTGGCGGCTAGGGATTTGGGAGAGCCGGATCTTCCTCTCTAATTGAATATCCAATTGTATTTTGTATTTTTCCTTTATGGTTCTTGCAATAAAAAATATTTTTGGGTGTTCTTCACAATTTTTTTTGTTGAACAAAAATCTACTTCCTATCAAAATTGGTATCAGAGCAATGTCCCGGACTGAAATCCAAGTCTTTCTCACTGATTTCTCCTCTCTGATCTTCTGATTTTGCTGTTTGAAGACCATATTCATTATTTTTTTGGCTTGTTTTGCTATTTGGAGCCTAGATATGGGTATCTATGGCGAGAAAAAAGGTAGAAATGTTGGAAGGGGGGTCAGACAATTGAAATATGAAATTTTAGATTTTCAAACTCAAATTTTAGCTGTCCACGAGAAGATCGATGATAAATTTGTAATCATGGAGGAGATGATGAAAAAGTTGCATGATAAACAAACCAAAACGGCATCGAAAGAGGTGAGGGAAGCCGCCATGAGCCAAGAGAGTGGGGAGAACCCTAATTCGATAAGAAGAGGGGAATAACAAGAGGTCTTTCCTAAAGAGGAGATAGGTAGAAAATATGGGGAGAGGTGTGAGGGGGTGGGTATGAACGAAGCAATGATGAATTTGAAAGAAGAGGGGACTGATTATGACCGAAGATGTGTTGATTTTGAAACGAGGGGATATTTTGACAGAGGGTTTGGGTGCGAGCGTAGAAGAGATGATCGGAAGTTCGAAACACTTGGGAGGGGGGGGGACAACCCACTTGGAGAATGGGACGTTATGGAGGAAACAGGGCGAACGAAGGAGATCTGATGGTGAGAAAATTGAAGATGCCTATTTTTAAGGGAGATGGTGCTCCAGGGTGAATCTACAAGGTAAAAATGTATTTTGCTGTCAATGGGTATACGGAGGAGGAGAGATTGTCGGCAGCTGGCTTATGTTTGGAGGGGAAAGCATTATCATGGTATTAGTGGTTAGACATGGGCCATACGGAGCTAGAGGGAGTTTAAGGATTGTTTGTTAGAACATTTTTGAACCAGCAAGGGATGGGACTTCTATGAGCAGTTCTTCGCTCTAACGCAGGAGGGATCAATTGTGGAGTACTGTGAGAGGTTAGAGTACCTTGCCAGCCGACTAGACCAGCTTTCGGAGATTGTACTAAAGGGGAACTTTATGAAAGGGCTCAAACTAGAAATCCAGGTGGCAGTTAGAGTGATAAGGCCGCATGATTTGGTAGAGGTTATGGAGCTAGCCTAGTTAGTGGAGGACCAGAAGCACCTAGAGAGTGGGACCAAATGCAGCAGTTCAGGAGGTTCATATAGGATGATCACCACCTTTTTGGCACCCAAGAGCCCGGCCTGCCACTGGGTATTCCTCGGAAGACCCCGAAGAAGAAGACTGTAAAAGGTGAAACTGGAAGAAACATCAAGAAGCTTACTGAGGAGTTACAGAAGAAGAGGGAAAAGGGATTATGTCAGGTGCTAGGAGCGAACTCTTTAAGTTCTCACCATCTGTGATGACGAGGAAGCTGAGGAGGGAGGAGGGAGTGAGGAAGTGGTGGAGTAGGAAGAGATGCATCTAAACTTAGTAGAGGTCAACTTGAACTCAGTGGTGGGATTCACTCCAAATCGCACAATGAAAGTGAGATGAGAGATAGCATACAAAGAGGCAGTGGTGCTGATAAATAATGGGGCCACTCACAATTTCATCTCCAACCAGGTCGTGGATTAATTAGGGGTGAAGTTGGTGGGCACATGGTGCTACGTTGTGATGATGGGCACAAGTAAAGTGAAAACATGCAGAGGAGTGTGTAGGGGGTGATTCTGACCATATAGGGGGTCCAAGTGAGGGAGAACTTCCTTCCCTTAGAGCTAGAGAGTATTGATGTCATCTTGCGGATGAAATGGTTGCAAACCATGGTAGACACCAAGGTCAATTGGGGAGCACTCACAATGGAGATGATGGTGGAGGGAAGAAGGGTGGTGATAATGGGAGATGCACGATTATCCAAAGCCATAATTTCTCTCAAAATCATGGTGAGGACCATCCAGTAGGTGGGGGTAGGATTTCTGGTGGAGTTATAGAGATTGGAGGGGATCATGTTGGAGGGAGAGACATCCCGTTTTCAGTTTTCAATGAAGTCTTTTAGCCATCATAGGGATTGCCACCATCACGAGAACAGGAGCATGCCGTCACCTTGAGGGAGGGTTATCACCGATTAGTATCAGACCTTATCGATACCCTTAGATCCAAAAGGACGAGATCAAGAAGTTGATCCAGGAGATGTTGGAGGCTGGATCATCATACCTAGTGTGACTCCTTTTCCTAGCCTAGCCTTACTGGACAAGAAGAAGGATGGGAGTTGGCGATTCTGTATGGATTATCGAGCTCTAAATAAGGAAACTGTATCAAACATTTTCTATTCCGATGATAGACGAGTTGTTGGATGAGCTATGTGGAGCAGTGGTATTAACAAAGATGAATCTGAAGTCTGGGTACCATCAGATCTGGATGAGAGAGGAGGATGTCCTGAAGACTGCTTTCCAGAGACATGAGGGATACTACGAGTTCTTGGTGATGCCATTTGATCTCACTAACACCCCTGCTCATTCCAGTTCCTCATAAAGGTGTCCAGACCCTTCCTCGGGAGATTTGTACTGGTTTTCTTTGATGGCATCCAGGTGTAAATAGGTCGGACAAGGAGCATTTAGAGCACTTAAGGTGGTATTGGAGGTGTTACATGAGCATCTTATGTGGGTCAACCTAAAGAAGTGTTGTTTTGCACAACCGAATGTAGAGTACTTGAGGCATGTATTATCTTAGGAGGGTGTGGCCACTAATTAGGCCAAGATTGAGGCCATGTTGAAATGGCCTCTACCTAGGACTCTAAAGGAGCCGAGGGGCTTCCTAAGGTTGACCGGGTAGTACCGGAGGTAAGTGAGAGGATATAACACTATAGCTTGGTCACTAACGGAGCAGATGAAGAATGATAGTTTTATGTGAGGAGAGGCAGCTACCCAAGCCTTTGAAAGACTTGAGAAAGCCATGACCACAGTATATGTCCTGGCCCTACCTAATTTTAGCTAGATTTTTTTGTGGTGGGGACTGATGCATCAAGATATGGATTGGGAGAGGTGCTTATACAAAATCACAGACCCATAGCTTACTTCAGTCAGGTGTTGACAGCCAGGGCAAGGCTAAAGTCTATTTATGAGAGGGAGTTGATGGTTGTAGTGTTGATCATTGAGAAGTGGAATCCTTGCTTGTTAGGCCGACATTTCATTGTAAGGACAGACTGTAAGAATTTAAAGTACTTGTTAGAGCAGAGGATTGTGATCAAGGAGAATTAGAGGTGGCTTTCAAAGCTGTTGGGATATGGTTTCGATATCCATTATAGACACGGGTTAGAGAACAAGGCGACTGACACCTTTTCCAGATGCATGGGGAGGCTCCAGGAGTTGGCCATTTCAGTACTACTGATGTTAGATTGGGGAGCTATTAAGAAGAAGAGTTTTCAAGAAGAGGAGCTGAGGGAGATTAGGGCGGATCTGCTGAGGGATGAGAGTAGCCACCCTTGTTATTCCCTAAAAGGGGAGAGAATGTTGTACCAAGGGAGATTTGTATTGCGACGAACCTTGCTCTACATTTCTCACATTTTGCATGAGTTTCACGGGAGCTCATTTGGGAATTATTCAGTGGTGTAGAAGACATGCACGAGGTTGGAGGCAAAGTTGTATTGGAAGGGGATGGATAAAGATGTAGAGGAGATTGTGGTTAGATGTGAGGTATGCTAGAGGAGCAAATAAATGGCTATGGCTCCGGGAGGGTTATGGCAACCTTTAGCTCTTCAGGACAAAGTGTAGGAGGAGATCACCATGGATTTTATAGATGTACTCAAATCTGAGGGATTTATAGTGATTTTGGTGGTGGTGGAAAGATTGAACAGTATGCACATTTTATTACCCTATGACATATGTACACGACATTAATAGTAGCAGGGACATTGATCAGAGAGGTAGTCATATTACATAGGATATCAAAGTCTATAGTGTCTAACCAAGATAAGGTGTTCCTCAATCATTTTTGGAGGCAGTTGTTCAGGCTATAGGGGACCATACTAAAGAAGAGTACCGCTTACCACCCACAAATGGGCGGGAAGTAGAGGTGGTAAACAAGAGTCTTGAGAAGTAACTGCAATATTTTGCGTTAGAGACACATCAGTTGTGGGCCAAGTGGCTGGCATGGACGGAGTACTAGTACAACATTTCATA
Organism: Dendrobium huoshanense; assembly: GCA_016618105.1. NCBI lineage: Eukaryota > Viridiplantae > Streptophyta > Magnoliopsida > Asparagales > Orchidaceae > Dendrobium > Dendrobium huoshanense. The sequence continues at coordinate 27,090,234 of CM028353.1, read as the reverse complement.
TCATTCAAATCCACATATGACTTCTTTTAAAGTGTTGTACAGAAGGGACCCACCCCACTTGGTGCACATTGGGTTGTGCAGCACACAAGTCTCATCGATAAAGCAGTACGTTGAGAAGAGGAATAGAATGTTGGCTAACTTAAAAAACCATTTGTTGAGGGCTTAACAGATCATGAAAAAGCAGGCGAATGGACGCAAGAAAGATATTCTGTAGGGGTATCAAATTTTGACACAACCCGAACCCGACTTGGAAAAATCCAGGGTCGGGTCGGGTCGACCCGGATAGAAAATAGGCCGGGTTCGAGTTTGAAAATCTGACCCGATTTGAGTTTCGGGTCGAGTTCAAGTTGACCCAAAAACCCGAACACGACTCGGAATTCACCCGGAAACTATTCTGCCCGCGTCTGCTGCCCGGCATGCCCGCGAATGACCCGACGACGCGACACGTCAAGTCGCTCAGTCCATCAGTCCCGTACTTGCGTGTCACATTTGAGAGCCTCTTCGCTAGTTTGCCTCCTTCGAGGCCGACGTCACACCTCGCGTCTACTGCCTGGCTTGCCGGCCTGCCACTTCTTCCGCTATTGTTGCATCTCTTGGGGACTTCGACGACGTTCCTTCCTGTCGAATCTGAAATCCATTATCTTCCTCCTTCGACGACGTGAGCTCATTATCTTCCTCCTTCAACGACGTTTCTTACTGTCAAATCGGAAGTCGAGACAGCTCGCCGCCTCGTCGAAACTGGAAGTAGCGACGGGAGCTCGACGACGTTCCTTCCTATCGAATTGAAAATCCGTGTCAGGTCGGGTTTGGGTCTCAAAAACCAACCCGTTTTTAAAAACGGGATAGGTTCGGATTGACCTGAACAGTGCTGGGTCAGTTTCAAATTTGACCCAAACTCGACCACTGACCCGAAATTGACACCCCTAAATCCTAATATTCTGTTTGAGATAGGGGATAAGGTATATTTTAAACTTAGTCCCTACAGACAAAGGACGGTAGCTAACAAGAGGAATGAGAAGCTAGCCCCGAGGTATTTTGGTCCTTATGAGATATTGGAGAGTATTAAAGTAGTGGCTTATCAATTGAGGTTACCTATGACCATTACTATACATCCAGTGTTCCACATGTCACAGTTGAGAAGAGTCATCGGGGATCATGCATCCAATTCAGAGTTATCGGCGACACAGACAAAAAATTTCAAGGTGATGTTGGAACCAATGGAGCTGAAAGAGGAGCGACAGGGAGAGAGAGATCAAGAAAGTGCTAATAAAATGGAATAACCTACCCAACTATAATGCCACATGGGAGCTACACGAGGGGGTGCAGTGACAATTTCAGTCTTTCCACCTTGAGGATAATGTGGGTCTTTCAAAGGAGAATTGATACTAGTCCCTCCTGGACTGGTCACTGTTTGGTCAGTCCCTCCTGGACCGGCCAGAACGTACGTAAGGTAGAACACACTCCCGCCAGTTTGAGGTGAAACAGGCTTCCTCATGAATGTATCCCACCCCTTTTGGGATGGGACCCGGGGGAATTTGAATGTTAAGGGGGCAGCTTAGAGGGAAATACAAAGGGAGAGGGTTGTTTTGGGATTTACTAGGTATTCTATGTCTTAAGTAGTTGGTTCGCCTAGGGTTCAATTTTTATGTTTTTTTTTTTTGGGTTAAAATTGAAGTTCGCTTAGATGAGAGGGCTCTAGCCGACGGTTAAGGAATATGGAAGAACTAGATCTTCCTCTCCACTTGAAGAGCCAATTGTATCATCATTTTTCCTTCATAATTCTTATAATTTATAATTCTTGCAATAAAAATTATTTTTGTGTTCTTCTTACCAATTTTCATGTGTCATTTTCTGGTCTTTGCTGAAATAACATCTACTTCCTATCACATTCGTAGCCTTATCCAATCTCTATATTAAAATAGGCTTTTTAATCTTTTAAGAAAAATTATCTCACAAAATGTGTTGTGTTAGATAAATAAAAATATAAGAATAAGTTTTGACTAGCAAGCATATCCAACTTAAGCATAATGTTGGGGTTTGATGAGAAGCAATGAAATAGAACAAACAAAGAACTAGAGCATATATATATATATATATATATATATATATATATATATATATATATATATATATATATATATATATATATATATATATATATATATATATATATATATATATATATACATGATATGTGCTTTAATATGAAAAAACATTTGTACACCATGCAATTAGGCTTTAATATTAGAATATTTAAATGTAAGATCAAGATCATTGATGTTAATGTACAACCTAAGAAATTGGTGATATAATTTAATCATTTTTTGAATATTTGATAACTGTTCTCCCTCTCTCTTTATGTGTATATTTTTGTGTGTAATAAGATAGTTCAACCAAAAAACATGCTTAAAATACAAATAATATCATAACATAATAAATTCGTGAAGGACTTGCATATATGAAAATATAAGTCAAAATAATCTCAAATAAGGCTCCTCATTATATAACAAAACAAATAAATTTGCATATTGTCCCATATATTTTAGTAGGCATTGCAAGGATTTAAGTATTTTTTTTCTCAACACTGGAATAAACAAAAGCTAGAATTTACAGAATAAAAGGTCAGACTTGGTAAACATCATAGCGTGATAGCTAGGATAAGTGCAAGTCGGATCATTACCCTCATCAAGATGAAGAGTGTAGGTCCCTAGTGGCATGTCCCTATCAAGACTGCGAACTACCTCATCTTCATCTTCAAGCCAAAAATCCCGTCTTGTTCTCAATCCAAAAGCTGATTTAATGGCCTCCTTTATTGCCTCTGCAGAGCCATCTATACCTATTTTTTTCGTATAGATCCCGCACTTGACTTGAATAACTCTTCCACCATAAGAACTATGGTTATCACAACCTAAGTGTACAAATAAACAAGTAAATAGCCAGTCAATAAGATCAGAGAAAAACTGAATTTGTTGAATTTAAATCTAAGTTCCAAGTCTATTTACACAGCTTTATAAAGGAGCGCTTATTAGTGGAGCATAATAAAACTTCAGTCAACTTTCATGGCAATGTTCAGTGAAGCCTTAACAAGATCCCCTATATTGAAATGGTTCACTGCAAGCATTTGAAGTGTAAAGTAAATCAAATGCAGAGATTTTGAATTTTCAAGTGTTCGGTTTAAAAAAAATAAATGCAAAGTAAACTTTTAAGGTATTTGGAATTTCTTATTTAGTTCATTTTCAATGCATTTGGAATTCTCCTAGAGCGGACCACCGCTAACTATTGCATGTTGCTGCAGGTCACTGAACCACGGCATGCCATTGCCAACCACTCCCTGCCGCCGACGTCAACCACCTCCACCACTGCCAGTCACCACTGCATTTTAAATATTTTACTTTGCAAGCACTGGCAAAGTATCTCAAATATATGATTTTATTTTATATTATATTTTGAATGCTTCAAAATTTCAAATACTTGCAACCAAACAGCCACATAGACATTGATGACCTATTTATTAAACAAAGACTGGAGGCAAACATACTAGAAATCAGTATGAGCTACGAGTTAGAATGATGTTATTATTGTTCTAACTTTGGTTGAATTATATGCCAAAACATCCATCCATTCTGCTACAATGTTGGATATTGGAACAAGTTTTGGTTTCTTCAAGTTAATCAGTTTGCACGCATGTTAGTGAGCTCATGTGCCAGGGGAGGTGGGTACTTAGTTGGGACTTGGGAGAATAGACATCACAGTGATTCCATAAGAAAAGTGGGTACATCTAGGTTATCCTGTCAATCATCAAACCAAATAGCTATTCACCAACAATAATAGGTAGAAAGATACATTTATCCTTGTTTACACACAAAGTATTGCTTTTTTTCCCTAATACTCACAGCTATGGAAGAGGTAAGGAAGTTTGACAAGGTCGTTACAAGATCTTCTTAGTCATGAAAAAGGTAGATTTCGAAGCATTCTCACACAATGTGGAGAAAAGTGAATCATGATGCATCACTTTTCGCTTTGTTACAATATCAGAAGAGCATAGTGAGGATAAAGCTAATGATTTTGTAGATGATTATTATGCCATCAGAAAAGTATTAGTCGTATGCCTTTGATCAGATGTGAATAGGTAGACAAGCCAACCTAATCACAAAGAAGAGAAGATTCCTTCAAAAGAGTGAACCATCACTTAGAGGGCATGAGACAACAATATCCTTTACATAAATGATTTTCTTACCATTTGCTGAGGTGTCTCTCCAGTTCCAAGGAAGAACTCCACCAGCTGCAACTGCATCAGCTGAAGTTATAGCAAGAGGATGTCCATCAGGATCTAGACGTCTTTCCAGATTAAAAGATGACCTTCCATTAGCTAATCACCAAAAAAAATCGTAATACAAATCATCATTCAATATTGAAATTGCATCATGACAACACAATAAATCATAAAAAAATAAAATAAAATAAAATAAAAAGATTATGAGGCCTATATGCCCACCTACTCTCTCCCCGCCAATGCAAAAACAAGCAGACATGGGACAATTGTTGGATGGGTTGGACAGAGATGGGTTTGGTGAAGGTGGAAAGGGGGACAAATTAATTTAAATAAAAGATTTAATCAAGTCATCATTCATCTAGTATCAAGAAACAAAATTCCATAAAGCATTTTTAAATCACCGACAAATAAAAAATCAAAACATGATTTGCTAGAAACAAATTCTTATAATATGTACATTTTTTATGAAGTACCAAAACCATCACAGATTATAAAATTAGATAGTTTTTTTTTTTTTTCTTTCCTTCTAAAAGTTCAAGTCTGTCTACACCCTACAATATGAATAAATATCTCGTTTTGGCATTATCCTCGCAACCATATCATAAAATACTGATTATGCAATAAAACAAGCTACGCATATTCCTTTTCTGGACAACAAGGCATGTAAACCAACTATAGAACTTATAATTTACTTTATAATTACACCTTCAGGGCATTGTACCAATTTTCTCAAGATTGAACGTACTCTTGATGCAAACGTCCAATTAGAATATATATTCAACAATGAAATTATGATTAATTATAATTTTTTCTTCTTCATTAGTTGATGTATTATGAAATATTTTGATTTTGAATTTATTTTGGACTAATTTATTTTAGGTTTTTTTTTGGTATATTTTTCCCAATAATTTCATATAAATCTCCTCATCTAACTCCCCTCTTTTTCAACTCCACCGCCGCTTGCGCCTACGCCTGCTCTATCCTCTCCAATTATATTATCTTCTTTGTTATCCTCTCAGTTGCTTCCTTCTTCGACATCAATTAAAATCTACCGAGTAAATCAGAAAACTTAGTCAAACCTTATACAGCAATAATTTTTGGAATCAGAGAAAAAAGTAATGCATCTGTAATTTTCTTGTTCAATGTCCTTCAATTTCTACAGCATTCACTGAAAATTTGTTCAGTATTCCGACATTCCGTACCCCACTAGATCCTCCCACACCAGTATAGAACCATCAAACGTTAGCTTGATAATGGAGTTACATATAATACAATCAGTGGCAAGTTACTTTCTGAATCAGCATCCTTCTCAGGAGGAGATTTCCTTGCTGCATTATCTAGGAGATCAGAGCTTCATACAAGAATAACAAATGCCAATAAATATATGAGTGATCTAAGACAAGGAAAACTCCAAAGGAGGTTGCATGTCCTTTGCAATCCTACAAAAAAAAGAATATTGAGTGCATCATAAAATGGAATCTCACTATCCAAACCTCAGACCCTTTTAAAGATCCCACAGATTAGGATACATCTAAGGACTCTGGTTTCAATACTATTTGCCACTATAAACCTAATATAAATTTTTTTCCGCATAAAATTTAATGAATGTATGAATTTAACAGTAGTTTGTCACTGATATTGGCAAACAAATTACTTTTGATATCATAAAGTGATTCAACTTCCATATACATTTAGAATTATCCCATATAGTTGCATTCAGCACATATTTGCCCGATTGGCTCTTCATATAGCATATTTAGTCCCATTTAGCCATGACACTTGCAACAGTTAGGGGAACATAAAAACTTGGAACAAACCATTGATCAACTAAGCTAATAAATTAAAAATTTTGGAACATCATAAGTTTGTATACAATAGTAGACATCATAAGATAGCGTTTTTTATACAACAGTAGAGACCTTTGGAAAGAATTTTAATATCAACGTGGGTCAATTTGGTGCTCTGCCTTGTCAAATCCATGTATTAATTTTGAAATAATCCCGAATTCATGATCAACACTTTTTCTATGTATAACAATTAAACAATTAGTTGGCAGCAGCTTTCCACCTAACAATCCATAGACAATAGACAATATCTTTTCATCTAGAACAATCCAATAATTTATAGACATCAACATTCCATTTTTGAAGTATAGCTAATCCTGGATTACATAATTAAAAATTGGTTTTTGGATTCTTTTTCTTTCCTAGATAATTATTTGCACATCTATTAATGTACAACTTCTTATATTTTTTAACAAAGAATAAAGGAATAAAATTCACTCATAAAATCTCTCAATTTCTATTCTCCTCTTTACTCACTGTCATGTTAAAGATGGCATCATAGCCATCAAAGCTCTACTCTACGTAACTATGTAAGGCCCATGAGTCCTTCAGTATGGAGTCTCTCCTCCAAGCTAACGGGTCTTTCAAAAACACTAAAAGTTAGTCTTCCTCCAACAAAAGTGGCAAAAATAGATGTGTAGGATCCTCTTGAAAAAAACGATAGTGGAAACTACCACGAAGAGGTTAGTGGCTAAGAAGTCAACAACTCCAATACTATAAATCAAGCCCAAAATGAAAAATCCAATGCAAAACATAAAAAATCCATGATAAAATATTTTACTACAAATTTTCAAAGAGAACAAGCAACAAATATATATTGCAACAACTCTCTCATACATTTCAGCTATCTGGATTGCAAACCAAAGACAACCTGTCATTCTTCCAGTAAGCTTATTCTAGAAAATTATCAAAATAGCTTGATTGCTTAAAAAGATAAATTTTCAAATTCCCTCATAGCAAACAAGAAAATTACTACTTGGTATCATATGATTTGGGCTATGAATAATCCAATTTCGAGCTGATAACAGGTTGGGATGATGGCTTGGAGTTTGCCTCAAAATAGAATAACAGCATGATTCTTCAAAATTTGAGCCAATTCAGATGAACATTACAACAACAAACAACAACAACATCAAGCCTTTGTCCCACTACGTGGGGTTGGCTACATGAATCCTTTTTCGCCATTGTGTCCAGTTAAAAGTCAAATTCTCATTTAAATCTAATAAAAATTAAAATCATTTCTCTTATATCAAATTTTTCTAAAATAAATGAAATCAGATAAATGAGAAATATATTTTGAAATAATCAAATGTTCAAAAATATAATAAATCTAAATATAATACTAATTACAACAAATCCATACTTATATTCGATTTAATATATACAAATTTTTATTTTTTTTATTTTCATTTTAAAAAATATTAAAATATAGAAATTTATATTATTTAAAAAAATGCAAACTAAATAAGTGATTTATTCAATTTTTACATCTAATTATATTGCTACTTTCTTTACCAATAATACTATAATAGCAAGGCAATCATGACATTTGGATTGACACAAATAATTACTTAAACATAATTCCATTGAAAATGCAATATGCATTGGCGTTTTCAAGAAAAAAACTATCACTATTTGCATTTTGTTTGAAAATGCAAATAGTAATCACGTTTTCTTCAAAAACGCAATTACTGTTCACTGGTATGATCCTTTTTAAATTTATTTATTATTATGATCCTTTTGCTAATACTTTTTTAAATCATGATCCTTTTAAAAATTTGCCTTAATTTCTTATATAATATTGAAAACTAATAGCAAAAGCGCAACAAAATAGCAGCAAAAGCGCAGTGACTTCTCTCGTTTTCAACTGCTCTTTTAATGCGCTTTTAATACACTTTCATTGCGTTGTAACTATAAAGTATAAAGTGCATCTTAATCTTCCAATCTACTAATATTAATGTAAAATCTGTATAGATTTTTCATGTCCTGCAGAATATTACTCAAGAGGAAGCAGAAAATGTAAATGTTGACTTAACTGTTATTAATAACCTCCATATTCAATCTCCTCATCAATCTCCTCACTAAATCCACTCACCAACACTAAAGAAATTTTCCACTCCTACCCCTCAAGCCCACCCACATCCTACTCATCAAGACCCCCCACTAGCTCAAGGTGAGAATTGGGCTAGTGTTGAAAAATAAATTGTTTGGTGTCATCGAAAAAATTAGCAATAGAATTGAAGAGAATTTGGGCACCAGGCTTGATCAAATTGAAGAAAATTTTGATCGACTTGAAGCAAAGGTCGATTCTCTTCAATACAAGTTCAACTACCATATAGCTCAATGTAAATTAAATTCTGAAAAAACTCTTTCAACTTCCTCATCCTCATCTATTCCATTTGTACAGAAACCTCCCACTAGAGTTTCCCCCAAAACCCACAAAATTGTGCATAAACTCCCCACATCCCCCACCAAGCCAGTTGCCACCCAAGTCCCCCAATTTGAGAAAAGAGCCCCCACCACAGTTGTACATCCAGCACTCCCATCTGCCACCCAAGTCTCCCCATCTGAAAAATAGCCTCCACCACAACTGCACATCCAGTACTCCTACTGTAAAACCGAAACTGTTGATCGAATGCGTCGCACGCACTTCGATGCGCCATAATGAATTTAGGTGAAATTTCAAAAGTCATCGGAATTCGACGCGATAAATTTTATTAAATTCAACGTGAAATTTCGATCGAAATGGTATAAAGAACGTATACTTAATTTAGCACAACTTGGAAATTAAAAATCACCGAAGAGGTTTAAGTAAATTTAGCCCTTTTATACCCGTTTTGCCCTTCACGAGATAAAAGAGAATTAATGAGAAGAAGGGGTACATGCATAATTTACCGCCTAATATTTCCTTAAAATCCCTCATACACTTGGGGACTGATTCATTCGGTCCCTTGCCCTTTTGTTTCGGTCGAACGAAGGTAGGCGGGCGGAAACAATAGAGAGGGCGATGGGTGGGCTTGGCGAGCGGCGGCCGGTGGGTTTCCGGCGGCGGTTTAGAGGGGAAATCGAAGGGGAAGTCTAAGGAATGGTTTCCTAAAGACATTTCAAAGCTTTTCGTGTGATTTTCCTTGGATAAAATTTCTAGGGTTTCTTTCGAATGTTGTTTTCTCCAAAATCTCTTTACAATAAAGATTTCCCTTACTATTAGAAATATTTTTATGCTTGCAAATCAAACTTTCATGGGAAAAACATTAGATTCTAAAATTAGGGTTTCATTTAAAAATGAGATTTTTATTTAAGAATGTTGTCAGGAGAAATTTAGAAGCAAGTTTAAGCAAGAAATTGAATTTTGTTTCTATAGATTTTTGGAGTTTTAAATTAGGGCTTTTCCTAATTTTGTAAATTGAAGCTTGCATTTTAATTAATTTTATTCCTAAGGGTCATTGGAGGTCTCTAATTAAGAGAAATTGAAATTTTTTATTAAAAAAAAAAATATTTTTCCTAATTTTTTTATGCATTAATCTGAAAATCATTTATTTAAAATCATGAAATGAATAGGGATGATGATGTATAAATGATATATAATGTTATGACAAGGTTTATGCTGTTGTTGTTGCTGCTGTTGTTGTTGTTGTACCCTCTTATCTTTAAGTTATGGGTAGGTTCGAGAATATTAAAGAGCTTTATGAGAGATTAATAAATTAATAGAATGTGTAAGATGATTAGTGAGGTATAGTGATTTGGTTGATATAAGAGGCTTATGTTGTAACTTTTCCTTAGGACTTGAGAAGAGAATGTATTAAGGAGAGGTTGGTGAAACGACTCTTTCAAATGGCAACATTTGAGGTAAAAACACCATACTCTACATATTCATGTTCCTTTAAATTGTTTGTTTTGAAATATCTCATTAGTTGATACATATTAAATGCATATGAAATGTCTTTATTATTTGATAGAAAGGTACATTAAATGTTCTATGAATCAAGGCATTTTTTATGTTCTCAAGCATATTAGAGTTCTCATTATGTGATAGTAGCAATGTATAGAAGTTTCTTTTTATGCAAAACTTGTCTCATACTCAATGCATATAAATGATATGAAAATGCTACACAACCGATCTATGTTTCGATGAAAAGAATAGGTGAATGATTGTGCATGTTGAAGGCGTAGTACCAAATATGGTGTAAAAGCACAAATACGACTCTTATGAGCAATATAGCCCTTTTGGGGCAAAAGAGAAAAGGAAAATAATAGCCAAGTTATAAGCCCTACTTCTTAAACAAAAACAGCCTTCTCACTCTTCATATACATTGAGACTAAAAGACATGATTTTAAAAGCGTTTAAGTGAGTCCAGGCAGGATAATAAATCCAAAGGTCGGGCAGGCTATGTCTCATGTGAGGTATAGTTTGTAAGTCATTTTTGCATTCCATTAGACTTAGGTTCGAGGTACTACCCTTCAGTAGTCCTCATCTTGATTTTAGGATCCGAGACATTGTACCATCAAGGAAGAAAATGCATGGAAATAGTAAGGAGAGAATACACTAGTGTTGTTGAGAGTAGTGTGTAGCGCACTTTTATTTTCTGCACCTCGCTATGTAAATAACACAAGTGTGCCATGTACTATTGCCGTGTATACTCTCATGTATTTATCTTCTTTTAATAGTATATATGTATGGCTTTAACTTGAGTTAAAAAAATAAACATATGTCAACAAACGGTTAAGCAAATGCTAACTTGATCAATCTATTTAGAAAAAAAATTAAATTTTATGTGCCAATTGCTTCCATTTTCACTCAAAAGGCCAGGTATTCAAATACCTAGTTGAAGAAGTGATCTTTAAAGTTAATATGAAGAAATAGTAGAGATACAACAAAAGGATCCTTAAAGTTTACATTAAAAGATGGCACTGCACACCTATTGCTACGAATTGCAATAGGTTCATTAAAGTTTATATATGAAGAGAGAGTAGAGATGCAACAAAAGGGTCTTAAAAGTTTACAAAAAAAGACAAAATTGCACACCTATTGCTAAGAATTGCCAAGCTGTTGGTATCATGAAGAAATGATACATCACCAATCACACATACAACCTGAACAAATAAAAAATATTGTAGCTATAGTTAATATAAGAAAATAAAATGATCATAACCATAAGCGTATCAGTGGCACATAAACTAGGCATTCAAAGCTGATGTCTTAGAAATAAAAGTATCTAATAAAATGGACATTGTGCTAATCAGATATGGGGCTGGTCAGAAACAAAAATGATGGCATTAATGAGTTTTTAAACCATGCTTAGGTCTTTATAATTTCAAAAATATTAAACTGAGAAAACTTTCACTTGACTGAAAAGAGATAGCTAATCACCAACATAAGTAGAACATCATTAGCATCCTTATCCCATCTATAAGTTAGATTTCTTACCTCTCATTTTCCATTCATTCTTGTTGAGTATTGTTCAAGGGGTTCAACCAATTCTATGAAATATTTTTGCACAACTTCTATGCATATTACCTTTCATCTATGCATTTCTTTGCTAGTTCTTCAACATCAATTCTATCCACCCATTTTTTATTGTTAATTTCTACCATTTATTGTACATGTGCAAAACACGTAACTCTATTTTTCAATACCTTATCTTTAATAGATATTATTCTCCCCATCCATTAAATTTTATCATTCCTCAATTTATCATTTCTATTTTTCAATACCTTATAAGTTGATTCCAAATCAGCCTATAAGCCCTCACTTTCCGGACAATTCCTCCAACATATATTGTTGGAATATAAGCCGCAACTTCCTAATCAAAATGATCAACTTAAACAAAATTAGAGTTCAAAAATATAAAGCCCAACATAGGATAGTTTGAGCACCTCTGAGTTTCCCTCAGAATCAAGTGCTCATACTTCACCTCCTTCGGCTCTCATTCCAAAATCTGATTCTAAGTTGATCCTTTCACTCCTTAAAATTCCTAAAGGCCAAAATCCTTTAAATAAGACTTTCACGGATTTTCAAAAATCAAACTTTAGGCAATATTTAAATGACTTCAAAAAAGAAAGAAAACCACTAGTTTAATCAAAAGTCTTCCGAAAGCCAAAGCTTGGGATGTAATTAACCATAGGGGATTGCCCCTATTGGACGTTTGTACCCTAGAAATAAATAAATCACATCCGACCAAACATCGAATGGGGGAATCTCTGTTAAATTGTAAATTTTATCATTGAGTCCATAAGGAAATGATATTTTTACCATTCGGGGTAATATATCATCATTCTTATGCCGTTCTCAATCATAAAGTATGCAATCCGTTTGAGGGCAACAAAAATTCTCCAACAATATACAATAAAAAAAATCCACGTGGATGATCCACGTGTCTAGTTTTAATTGGAGTCCAAACGTAGCACTACATCTGGTCTCTGCAACAAATAATTTTCCCTATAAAGTAGGTCATATGTACCAAATCTAACAAATTCTTAAAAATGTTTCAAGTTCTAACACCGAAGGAACTCCCTAATGAATTACCCCAAATAAGCTGATCTAGTTACAAATTCACATCCTCAATGTAAGATAAATCCAATTGAGTTGAAAAGATTGACAGGTTGTTGCCAAATTTTCAAATTTGAGAGTTTAAATACTTGGGTTGTCCATATCCTACTAACTCCCAAAAAAAGTAAATTTCAAACAAAATGTGCTAATAATTGAACCATCAACAAAGCCATTGTTAAGTATTCGTACCTGATTCCATGTTTGAGTAATTCTTTTTTTCAAAAATTGATTTTAAAAATAATTACCACAAGAACTAAATTCATCTGAGAGATGAGTATAGATGGCTATTAAGACACCTGAGGGTATATATGAATGGCTAGTAATATCATTCGGTATTTCAAAGGCATCTACTACTTTTATAAGGATTATCAATTAAGTTCTTACGCCATTATTAGTAAATTTATAATTATTTACCTTGAAAAAAACCTAATTACCACTATATCCAAAATAGATAAGCGGAATCATCTTGCCTTGTTTCGGAGACACTTAGATCTAAAAAGTTACATAGTAGTTTGAAGAAGGGTGCTTTTCACTAGCTCTAAGTCATATTCTTAGGCTTTTGTGATCTTGTCAAATGGATTGTTGATCCACAAAAGGTTAAGACTTAGTAGCCACAACAACAGCCAATTTTTTATGTCCAAAATTTTCATGGACTAGCCAATTTTTACCATAGATTTGTCCATTATTGCTTCTTTAACAAACATCTTAAAGGAGAAAAAACTAGGAAGATTGAATCACTGGATCATAAACTTCATGGACTAGCCAATAGCATTGGACTCGTATAGTTGTAAAGGCATTTGACCTTGTCAAAATTAGGATGCCTGAATTTATGGAGCATAAACTTCATGATTTTAAAAAAGTTTTAAATATCATGTATGTACTTTTAGAGTAAGAATTGGTGGCATTATAAATCACGAACTCATTCTATTGCATACTTTAATAACAAATTAATGAAACGTAAAGATAATCCACATATAACAAAGAATTTATTGTCATGGTAAAAGCTTAGCATAATTAGCATCATTATTTTCTTAAAAAATTGCATTTTACTCTAATCATCTTCAAGCTCTAGAATTTAGAATCATGTAGTTATGCAAAATGGGTTATGTTTATGCATGAGAACCAATTTTTTTCTCAAAATTGTTCTTGTACAACAACAACAAGCATTTATCCCACCACGTGGGGTCAGCTACAAGGATCATTTTTCTCCATTGTGTCCTATTAAAAGTCAAATTCTCGTTTAAATCTAATAAAGTAAGGTCATTCCTAAAATTTTCTAACCAAGTCTTTTTAAGTCTGCCTCTACCTTTCTTAACATAAGTCAAACCTAATATCTCTACTCTCCTAACCGGGTCATCGGAAGGCCGCCGTTTTATGTGACCAAACCATCTAAGGCGACTCTCTCAAATCTTATCTTCTACTGGAGCTACTCCAACCTTTTCATGTATATGCTCATTTCGTATCCTATCTCAAAATTGTTCTTGTATTGAGAATAAAATTTTTGATGTACTAAGTGGGGTTTGTATCTTACTTAGTATCACAACTATGAAAATATGATTGAGAGAAGAAAAGATGAATATGTCAAAATCTCAATCATCCCTTGGCATTTGATCCCACGGTCGGGATTAGAATCCGTGGGAGGCTCACCTGGATCATGTCAATATCCTTCTATATTTGGGTAGCTGAATTAGGAAGGATTATATTGAGGCAATTATGTATCAATTAGAAGTTATTTATTTTTTTACTAAGACATCTTGTATAGATCTATAAATAGGGATAATTTTGTATAATAAGCAGAAGGTATTTTTAGCCTTCTCAAATTCTATGAATTCTAACATGGTATCAGAGCTAACGGCCTTCATTGTCGATTGAAGAACGATCCTAGAATCGCCGGAGGAAAAGAAGAAGAAGAATAAATCGGAGCTGCCAGACGCTGCGGACGCTACCTCCGACTCGGACGAACACAAGAAGCCGGAGTCGAACAACCAGACACCCCTGAAGCTGCCTACTGTTCCGGACGAATGCAGCCTGCCCTCAGCTTTCGATCTGGGACGGGATCGGACGGGCCGACCGCTCCGCAAACATTAAACCCTGAAGCCTAAAGCTGGAGCCGAAAGTCTCGATCTTCTGCGGAGAAGCTCAAGCCTCGCGGACGGACGAAGCCGTGCAGGACGATCGAAGCCTCGCGAAGACAAAGCTTTCGAAAGGACGGAGTTGTGCCGACGAAGCCAAATACCCGACGGAACCTACGGGACGATGCGGGAGTAAACACTCTCGCTTGTTCTTTTTTTTTCGGATTCATTCGGGAAAAAGCCGCACGAAGCTCTTGGACGAGCGGACAATAGCAAGAAGTCTTAAATCAAATTTAAGATCTGATTAAGATCTAATATCAACCTTTATTGTTGATACAAGCAAATCAGTCTTTATTGTTGATACAAGCAAATCAGCCTTTATTGCTGATACAAGCAAATTAGCCTTTATTGCTGACATGATCAAATCAGACTTTATTGCTAATCAAATCAACTTTTATTGCTGCTATAAATACAGCCTTCATTGTTGGAAACCTGATGAATACAAAATTCCCACCACCGGCCTTCATTGTCGGAATTTTGAGGATATGTTCCCATCATCGCCTTTATTGTCGGCTTTCTCTTGTGGTTGATATCCTATCTATAACCAATGCAGCTCTACCTCTGAGCGAGTAATTGCAAGTTGGTCTCCAGCTTGAGGGGGGAGTGTCAAAATCTCAGTCATCCCTTGGCATTTGATCCCACGGTCAGGATGAGAATCTGTGGGAGGCTCACCTGGATCACGCCAATATCCTTCTATATTTGGGTAGCTGAATTAGGAAGGATTATATTGAGGCAATTATGTATCAATTAGAAGTTATTTCTTTCTTTATTAAGATATCTTATATAGATCTATAAATAGGGATTATTTTGTATAATAAGCAGAAGTTATTTTTACCCTTCTCAAATTCTATGAATTCTAACATAATATCTATTCTACCCTAATTTTATCTTAGGAAAAATGAAATCTTGTTCTCTCCATACTATCGTTTTGTGCTAGATTCCTTCTAAAAGAATCAAAGTTATGCATTCCCTATATTTCCTTAAGAGATTTTCTTCTTCGGAAGTGGCATCAGAATTACGTCATTATCTGAGTGGACTGATACAGAACATGCTCATGCTGACGTAGAACAGCACAATGATGTCCAGAATAGTGCTACTATGATAGATAGTTTTTCAGAATTTCACTGCTAGCATCAGGCTAAGCAGTGACTTAGTTTAGTATAAAATGATGCAAGTGTAAGCACTAAGCCGCTAGTGCTTTGTCAGCATATCAAATTGGAAATAACGGAAAGGTATTAAGAAATCATTTATTATTTTCATTTTTTTTTTTTTCATTTATTATTTTCATTGCCCAACTTAACTACTAAAATTAGCAAATTCAACAGTAGCATAATGAGCCACAAAGAAAAAAGAATATATTCCAGACCCAAAACAAAATCAATAAATTGTTTTAATAGTTTTGAATAAAAAGGCAATGACATTGTAGACTTGTAAGGCTTCAATTTCCATAATCATAAACGTTTGAGTAAATTTTAATAAAAAAAGGATGCTTTGTAATGCACAACAAAATTAGTAAGATACCTTCAACGGAATTATATGGAATACTAGTATCATCAAGACCTGCATTGAAAGAGAAAAAGTGGAGTATAGGATTTATAAAAAATTTCACGAAAAGAGTAAAGGAATAAACAGGATTCATTACTGCCATCCATATAAAAGAAATTAAAGAACTTATGCTTAGAAGAAACAAATTTGAAAGTACAAAACATAATAAGAGAGTATAATCAGATACTATGCATTTTCCCAAAATCAAAATACTTTGCATTTTCCCAAAATCAAAACGACAACCTAATATTGTGAAAAGGAGAAAAGAGATAAATCTTGACAAAAAAGGTGTTGTTGAGTCATCAAGGTAACCGTTTTGATTGAAAGATAGAGTTGCAAATGAACCGAGCATTCGACAAGCTACTCGTGGCTCGGCTTGATAAGATCTCGTTTATGTTCGTTTGATAAGGTAAACGAACAAGCTTGAACAAGTTTGACAATACTTGATAACAAAATAAACAATCTTGAACAATCTGGCGTTCAGCTCGTTTATGTTCACGAACAACATCGTTTAGAGCTCGTGAACATGCTCGTTAAAAAGCTCGATCATGCCTTATTTTAATAAAAATAAATATTAAATATATTCAATAACATTATTTAAATTATATATATATATATATATATATATATATATATATATATATATATATATATATATATATATATATATATATATATATATATATATATATATAATTATTTTAATAACTGTTTTTTAGATAATCTATTTAATAATGTTAAGAGATATCCTAAATAACGTTATCCATTTAATAATTACCCAAAATACCCTAATACTATTTTTTTAACTCCCTCCCCGCCTCTCTCTCTCTCTCCTCATTTTCATGTTTTTGTTCTCCCGTGCCTGCCTCTCCCTCTCTCCTCCATGGCCACAGGAAAACAAAAAAAAATTTGTGGGGTTTAGTCCCACACCGCCTATAGAAGAGGGATTTTGCTAGATAAAAACAAATGCATCTATAACGCATTAGCTGAACAGCAGGCAGCTGGTGGGCTGAGCTGAGCGGCAACGAGCTGCTCGGGCCAATTTAAACAAAAAATATATGTTTTGAGAATTGTGGGCAGCTTGGCTCGTTTGACTAAACGAACCGCTCGATAAGAGGCTCTACAAGCGAAATTTAACGAGCTCAGATCTGAACACGAACCGAGCTCGAACATGGGAATTTTAAGCGAGCTCGAGCTCGAACAGCTGTCCAAGAAACTCGATGAGCTTCGAGCCGAGCTTGAGCATGGTTTTGGCAAACGAGTTTGAACTCGAACAGAACGAAGCTCGGCTTGGTTCGGTTCGTTTGCAGCCCTATTGAAAGATACTACGGGAATTGCCAAACATGGAAGAATCATGATATTTGCTTTGCAATTGACTGCTACACAATGGTTGAAACTCTATCCTCTTTTTGTTAGCCTTAAATTTTAGATGAATCTAGACATTTAATCCTTTTATTGTACTTGGTCATTTTTTAATAGAATTTGACAAGTCAGGGACGGGTTAAAAAAAGCATGTTAGAATTTGCAAGGGATAACTTCAGAAAAATGTTTAACGTTAATTAATCTGATCTCCTGAAAATTTCTTTAAATAAAAAGACAATACGAAATGCAACAAAATCAAAGAGCAAGACTGTCCTCTCCACAATGGTTATCTTGCACCATCAAAGCCTTTTGGTGTGCAAAAATTCGAATCTAAAACTAGCCTGCTTGTTATGATGGGGTAAGGCTCCAAACATCAACCCTTTAAAACCCCATAAAGGATGGAGGAGGTTGTACAAGTATGCTATTTAGAACGACCATAATGCAAGATAATTAGAGCAGATTATGTAATTAGGTGCAAGTTCATCCCATTTTAATGTTGTAAGAAAGTATGTACATCCACATAAACTCAATTTCAAGGTTGCAAACACTTGCGTATAAGTATTTAGATGCAGGTTCATCAATTTGTTCTATTATGCATAAGTTTGTGCAACCCTATAAATAAAATTTATGATGCACACTTATGTGAAGTTGTTTTAACATAGGTTCTTCTATATTTTGTGTTGTACACATGTATGTGTAACCCTGTAAACTTGATGTAGGCAAGGGGGGGGTAAAAACAAATTGAGTTGAAATTTTTGTAAGTTATACTTGAGTCAGCTCATTAATGAGCCTCTTCTTATGTTTCAGCTCATAAATGCTTTCCCACTACTTAATTCAGCTCATAATTTGTGTATTTATTGTCAAATCTAGATTCATTCTCCCTCCGTTACTCCCCTCTCTAAAGACTCTTTGGTTTCCCCACTTGTGCATCTTCTTCTTGTCTCCATTTCTTCTCGGCTTCTTATCTCTTTCTTCTACCCGCAAGTTTACACCCCACTTTTATCCTTCTTCTAATGGAATGAAGCATCATTAGGTTTTGTCTTTATATCAAATGTTTGTAAGCGTCAAAGTTTGTAAGTCCTTTTATTTTATAAAAGTAGAGTTTGTGTTTTGTTTTGAAAGTCATATTTTGTCTAGTTTTTGATAAAGT
Organism: Dendrobium huoshanense; assembly: GCA_016618105.1. Classification (NCBI taxonomy): domain Eukaryota; kingdom Viridiplantae; phylum Streptophyta; class Magnoliopsida; order Asparagales; family Orchidaceae; genus Dendrobium; species Dendrobium huoshanense. The sequence continues at coordinate 27,071,381 of CM028353.1, read as the reverse complement.
GTGTCATTTCTATTTCCTAGTAAGGTTTTGTATTTGCTCGCAAAAATTTGGGACCCTTCCCAAATTTTTGCTTGCATCAAATGGTATCAGAGCAAGTTAGTATATCCTAGGTTATTGGGTTGTGTTGTTATTTGAGTCTTGGTGTCGTAAGAGTTTTTTGAGTTTTTGTTTTGAGTCTATATGGATAGTCCATGTAATCATCCTTTAGATCAAGATTCAAATGAGTCCCAAGGAGAATTGAACCCCGCCAAAGTTACAAATGAACCAACTATTCTGGATGTGAAGATTCCAACTGTAGAAGGCATTCCATCGCAAGGAAATTCTACAAATCCCCTACAAAACGAGTTGTATAAAATTCAATATCAAATGTACTTGTGTTCAAAGAAATTCGAGCAGAGAAAGAAATTTCTACAAGAACAATTCCAGAAAGAGCGAGATGAAATCCTGAAGAAGTATGCGGCAAAGATTCAAGAGCTAGATGCACTTCCTTCGTCTCCTCGGATCAAATCAAAAGCTTCCTCATCGAGTGATGAGTTCTTTCAAGTGGAGAAGAATTGATGTAGGCAGGGGGGTCAAAACAAGTTGAGTTGAAATTTTTGTAAGTTCTACTTGAGTCAGCTCATTAATGAGCCTCTTCTTATGTTTCAGCTCATAAATGTTTTTCCACTACTTAATTCAGCTCATAATTTGTGTATTTATTGTCAAATATAGATTCATTCCCCCTCCTTTACTCCCCTCTCTAAAGACTCTTTAGTTTTCCCACTTGTGCCTCTTCTTCTTCCCCTTGTCTTTTTGGTTTCTGCTGGTTGTTGTTGTTCCCGTGGCCCTTCTCGTTTTCCCTCCTCCTGGCAAATTTCCCGTGAATTACCTCCCTGTTTTCTATGCTGGCTCTTTGGATCCCTAGCTGGCTGGGATTCCCGTGGCTGCTGGGTGGGGATTTCCATGGCAGCTGGGTGGGGATTTCCATGGCTGCTGGGTGGGAATTTCCGTGCTTGGCTCCCTGTTTATGTGCAGTTTTGCTGTCTTTTGGTCTTCTATTTCTTTCTTTTAATTAAGATATTAAATGTGTTTTAGGTGGTTGTTTGGCTCCCCTTTTCTGCCTATATATTAGAGATGTTTTGAAGCATAAAATGGTGTGATGTGTGCTGATTTTTGGAAAGAAAAACCTACGGGTTTGTTGTTTGGAAAAGCTTGCGAGCTTTGTCCAACTCCCCTCCTTCATTTCCTCTTTGAGAAAGCTTGCGAGCTTATCTCCATTTCTTCTCGGCTTCTTATCTCTTTCTTCTACTCTAAAGTTTACACCCCACTTGTATCCTTCTTCTAATGGAATGAAGCATCATTAGGTTTTGTCTTTATGTCAAACGTTTGTAAGCGTCAAAGTTTGTAAGTGCTTTTATTTTATAAAAGTGGAGTTTGTGTTTTGTTTTGAAAGTCATATTTTGTCTAGTTTTTGAGAAATTGTGTTATTTCTATTTCCTAGTAAGGTTTTGTTTTTGCTCGCAAAAATTTGGGGTCCGTCCCAAATTTTTTCTTGCATCAAAAAACTCAATCTATGGGTTGTACGCTCATGTGTACAATGTTTAAATGCAAGTTGTTAATTTATTTGGGTAGCACACAATTGTGTAGAGAAATATAAACTAAATTTCAAGATTGTACATACCTATGTATTGGTAATTTCGGCTAAATTCTTCCATAATTTGTATTGTACATAGATGCAAACCATGTAAACCCAATTATTGGGCTGTACACACATATGCGCCACTATTTACGTGCAAGGTCATCAATTTTTTGTGCTATATAAGCACTTTATTGTAAGTTCTTCAATCATTTGGGTTCTACACAAGTCTGTACAATCATATAAATTCAATTTCAGGGTTGTACATATGCTAAAGCTGTTAGATATGCTTGGGGAAGTTAGATTGTAATATGTAATAGTGATGCCAACCGTGCTTCTTACTCGTGGAAAACCTCATAAAATTGATGGTAACACCATAAACTTTTTATCAACCATCTACCTTCAAAATGATTGTCAAACTGAGGTACTAAATGGAGATCTTAAAATCTATCGAGATGTCTTTGTTGCAATGAGCCTAGATAATTGGATCTACAACTTTCAATAGCTAAATTTGAATGCAATAGAACGTTATGTAAATCTAAGGGCAATAAACCATTTGAGCTTGTTCAAAGACAAAATATAGAAAGCATGCATATATTTTCCATTCATCATTACATATATATTCTGATTTCGATGTCTCCGTTGCAAAACATATACGTGATTTACATGATAAAGTTAAAAAGCATGCACAATTTGAAATATTTTAATATTAAAAGAAATATTTATGAGTACAATGAAACAGACTTTGCCATAATTCATGTACGTCCTGAACATTTTGCACAAACCAGATATAACAAGTTAAAAGCAAGATTCTATGGTCATTTCCAAATAAGTAGGAAAATTCTAATGCTTATATTTTAAAGTTGACTCATAATATCTTTGTAAGTCATATTTTTAACAATGAATATATCCTACCCTATCAAGGAAAGTTCAAATCTCAAAAATTTTCTATTAATTCTTCTAAGGAGGGATTTTTATTACGATTATTCCTATATAGATCTCATCATTCCAATTCCACAATCCTACTTGGATGTTGATAACATCATTTCAAACGAAGTGATACTTGCAAAAATTTGAGCACATATTACTGTTCAAGTGGAAAAGTGTACCTCTTTCAAATGATACATAAATGAACAAGAATGAGTTACAAAATCTAGCACTGAATCCCTTAGATGGCTATATGGATATTAACTCTCCAAGGGAGTTCTTTGCATGCCAGAGAAGCTAATGCAATAGTACAGAACAACCCATTAATCAAAACAAATGGGATGTAGATGAGCACAGGAGTTCTAGAATTGAGCATAGGTGATTAAAATAAAAAGTGTTTTAAAAGAAGAATGAAATAAGATAACATCATGAAGAAAAAATAACAACAAATTTTATAAAAATGAAATGAGGATGTTAAGATGAATGATTTCAAAACTATAAAGGATGGTTTAATAATTAGTTAAATGAAACAGATTACAGAAGCAACTATAGATTTGCAGTGAAAAATAGATTTGAGTGTTTTAGACATGTACAATGAAGTGCAAAAGATGTACCATGAAATGGATAAATAATACTAAAATTGAATTATTAGGATGGAATAGGGGTGTACCAAAATAACATGTATAGAAGTTGTGCAAAGAGATTTGCAAAAAATAGATTAACATCTCAAATAGTGTTCATCAAGAATATATGGAGAATGAGGAATCATGAATCCAACCCAAAATCATTGGGAAAAGGCCAATCAGACCATGAAATCAAAAGCAAATCAAAGAAGTGAGATCAAAACATATTCTTCGGCTTAACTTACTCATCGCTGAGACAGAACAAAGAAACTCAGGCATGTCATTATGCATATTTCCTTTCCAGTAAAAAACAAAGAAGTCTGATAAAGATTGATCTTCATCATTTATAAGAAAATATCTTCACAACTTTATATCAAAATTTAGCAGAAATTTTTTAGGATACACAAACTGAGCCGTGATTTTCAAAAGTCAGCCCTTTTTGCCTGCAAAATTTCGAGTGCAAATTCAAAAAACCATAACTTCATAGGAATGTTGATTAACTGCAAAGAGTGATCCTTTCAGGAGGCAGAAAGTTGAAGTGATACAGGAAATGAAGGTTCCAGTATACAGTATGCTCAAGTCTCTCGCAGTTAAATAGTGCCCGTACTGTAGACAGATGATATCTAACTTCCAAGATTACTTAAACAATCAATCTCGTTGCACAGCACATATTATTTGTAAAATATTAAAAGCATGCCAGAAAACAGGTAAAGAATATTTCTAATTGCCAAAAACCCTAAATTTAACCTTATCAGTAGTTTTAAGGAAAACAAAAAAAAACAAAGAATCATACCTTTTTCGGAAAATTGCGAGTATGAATCAACTTGGAGGACATGTGGTTCTTGGAAGCCGCATTCTTGCTCCTGTTCTTGAGCAACTCATCCAGCTCTTTATAATAAGGTAACTTCGCAGTCCCACCGCTCCTATACTGATGCTTGGCCTTCTTAAACTCCTTGAGCAAATTCCGCCATTTATCCGTGCACATGGTTGGCGATCGATCAAATCCTTTATGCCTCATCTTTGCGGAGATTTGCTCCCACAAATGCTTATTAGACTTGGAAGTTTGAACAGCCTGTCCATCTCTCTCCTCAAACTAATGAGGCTTCGTGTCTCTTCTTGCACCCACGTCTCTGCCCTCTTCTTCGGGGCCTTCACCTCGGGATCCTCTCCGCTGCTTTCAGCCAAAATCATCTGCTGCTGCAGAAGCGGCAGGCCACCATTGCTAGCCACGTCGATCATCATCTCGCGACCTTCCTCCTTGTAGAAATCAATCGGTCGGGGCTTATCGGACAAGTACGCAGCCCTTCCCTTACCCACCACCTCCTCCTCCTCGCGGAGGAGTGTTCTAGAGTGATGAGTGACATCCGGGTGGTAGAATGAATAGGGTTTTGAGATTGAAGGAAGCCGGATCAAATCCCATTACCGAAATTCCAAATTTGGTTAGAAGTTAAAGAGAGAAAGAGAGCGTTTATGAAAAGGCCCAGGAGCAAGAGGGCTTCATCGGTTATTTTCTCTCGGTATTCGTTGGGTGAAGTGAGAATTTTGTTAGGGGGATTCATGTGAATGACCGAAATTATTCTGTGTGGAATTCGATCACAACTATGTGTTCGGTTGCTTACGTGGAAAGAGTTAAATAGTCAATTGACTTGCGTAAACCTCGTAAACCGACCCGTCTTCCAGCCCGACCCGGGAGATTTAGGTTGGCGCTTCATTTTTTCAGAATTTAAGGCGCGCGCGAATCACCGCAATATATAACGCTTAGAGCCAAAATTTTCGCAGAGAAGCCAAAAATTTCGCAGAGAAAATGCCGATGAAGATGGAGATTGATCTGGAGGAGGATGTTGTTTTTATGAGCAGACAATATTTTCACAGGTCTCGGAGGAAGCCGATAACCTGGAGAATGCCGACGTCCAGGAAACAAGCGCACATGAAGTAGAACACGTAGAACCAGTGGGACTAGACGAAAAGTTCAGCATATCGGTAAAGTTTGCCTCCTTTCAAATTTTCTTTGTGTATTTATTGTGTTTAACAAAGACGGTTTTTTATCAACAATGTGTATAATGTAAAATTGTAATTGATTTAAAAAGAATACTCGATGTTCTCTTCTTCTAAAGTATTATTGATCTAGGCTACAATAAGGATTTTGTAGTTCGATTTTCTTATTTCAAAGTTTTGTTGCGTATGTATTGCGTATCTGTTTGATATACATTGAATATTTTCTGCGTATTAAATTGGTATACATTGAGTATACATTGCGCATATGTTGGGTTTTTATTGCGTATTGTGTTGCTTAATGTTGCTTATCTTTTGCGTATCGGTTGCGTATTTTATCATTCACTTAATGCGTATTTCTCAGAATGTTTATGTTAATGAGAAAGAGACATACGAGGCTTATCGTTCTTATGATATAATCTTGGTTTTAGTGTTCGTAAGGATCATCACAGTTACTGGCCAATTCCATAAATTTAAAATCCAAGGACTTTGTTTATTCAAAAGCTGGTTTCAAGAATTGCCTGATCTTAATATCCAAAGGAAAAATCGAAGATCAGATACTCGAACTGGTTGTCCAGCTATGGTTAGGTTTACAGTTGATGAAGTTGGATATTGGAAGGTGAAAAAATTTATTGAAAATCACAATCATGATTTGTCTGGGCAGAGAAGACCGACATTCTTAGATCATGCAGGAATATGTGTGATGAAAAAGCTTCTGTTCTTAAAGCAATGACAGATGCTGGGATAAGAACAATTGATGCATTTTCCTTCCTTACTGATGAAGTTGGAGGTGTCGAAAATATTGGATTCACAAGGAGGGATGCGTACAACTTTATTTAAAAAATAAAAAGAGCTAAGATTGAACTTGGAGACACTAATACTTTGATTGAGTTATTTAAAGAACGACAACTTAATGATAACATGTTCTCTTGGGATGTCCAGAATGATGAATTTGATAGATAGTTAAATTTTTTTTGGGTTGATGTGATTGGTAAGATAGATTATGACTGCTTGGTGATGTGGTAATTTTTTATACAAGTTATAGGCTTAATAAGTATAATTTGGTATGCGCATCATTTGTCGGGGTAACAATCATTGGCAAAACATTTTGCTTGGGGTGGTCTTCTTGTTCGAATAGACAATTGAATCATTTACGTGGGGTTTATAACTTTTGTTCGAATGATGGGTGATAAACAGCCAATAACAATATATACAGATCAAGACCAGGCAATGGCTAGGGCCATAGAAGTTGCACTACCTCACAGTCGTCATAGACTGTGCCAATGGCATATCCGTAAAAAGGCTCCATCAAAAGTATCGTGCTACAATACCAACAACAAAGTCAAAGGCCTCTTCAATAAGTGTTTGAGCAGATGTGACTCTGAGGAGGAGTTTGAGAATGCATGGGCTGAATTGATCATACAAGGGAACCTCCAAGATCATGTTTGGTTGCAGGATCTTTATAGGATAAGGAATAAGTGGTCAACTGCCTTCAATAAGGATTGTTTTAGCATGGACATTCTATCCACACAATATAGCGAGTCTACTAATAATGTGTGTCATGGCATTTCTAAGCCCACAAGTTCTAAAACTGATTGCTTTTTGGGTTTAGAAAAGTTGATGAGGAATTGGCGCCGGAATGAACAGGATGAGGATTATAGATGCAGCCACTCCAAAATATAACCTGTAATAAAAAACTACTCGATATTAAAGCAAGCTGCTCAATTTTATTAAAAGAAACTATATTCATTTTTTTAACAAGAATTTTTACAAGGTGTTTGTGTAATGAGTGTAGAGCTTGAGCATAGTGATTCTTCTAAATTTTTTATCTATTACACAGAGGACCAAGGATCACTCTAAATCATGGGTTGTTGATTTGATGCACAAAATGGTAAATCAATGCTCCTGCAGAAAGTTTGAAATAATGGG